>CAEMYA010002124.1:633996-648803 GCA_903131615.1 Diplodus sargus
GCGGAGTCTTCTCTCCAGATCTTGGGGATTTTTGAGTGTCTCACTGCGGAATGTCTTCTCTACTTTTGAAGCGAGCGTAAGCTTTGACTCAGTAAATCTCCACTTACTCCGTCGGGCAGATCGCCTCTAGAACAGCCCGCGCTCTGGATGGAGAGACGCTGCTGCTGCTGCAAAATGAGGGCGCTGTGTTTGAACTTTGCCATCACCTGTCTGTGGCTTCTCCCTTCAGCGGTGAGTGAGAGCAGCGAGCTCTTTGTGTGTCTCCTCACTGCCACATGTGTTTTCGATTTGTTTCCTTGGTTGTTATTGTTGTTAGTCCTCTAGTGGTATTCCTCTACATATGTACTTATATGCTCTACTCATCTGTGCAACCAATAGGTCATAATTTAATCAATGTCAAATTCCCCCCTGATCTGAGGGACTGCCACCGCCTTTCATCATGTTGCAGCGTTGTTGCACAACCAAGCAGTGTGCTGGTGTGTTGTGTTTGTCAGTTTCCACTGTTAAAGAGTTCTTTTGCATGTTTTTTTTTTCTTAACTGAGGGATGTGCTGGTTCTGTGTTATATAGCAACTTCAATAATATATCAAAGATTTGCAAAAATATTCTCTTACAAAAATCCATCCATATCCACCAACTGAACAAACGTGTACTCTTCGAAATAATTCAGAGCTCGAAATGCATTTATCTTCTTTTTTTGGGGCAGTTTTAAAGGATTCAACTAAGATGCTATGCAGGAGGAATACTCTAAATTGTTAGAAGGACAGGACTGAGAACTCCAGTTAATTATGTTAATTGAGCTCAGGTGTGACTCCAGTAAGAGTTTTCTCAGCACCTGCTCGGACTTGATTGTGTCTCTACTGATCTGAGATTCAGCTCGGACTTCATATCTAAAATGTAGTTTTCTGCATTCAGACTCGTGACTGGAGGTTCGTATCTCGTGGATGTGAGGCTGACTTGGGACTCTTTCGTTAGATGGAGAAGCTGCAGCCAAAATATCGCCATCGCGTTTTACATTTGTTAGAGTCTGGTGGTCTGTAAATCTCTTTCAGGCAACATTGTAATTTAACCTACTCTCCTGACTTTTATTTAACTTCCTCAACATCTGTAACTTGAACACTGAAGTTGTCAGGTGAACACCTCATGGCAGCCTAATGTTGTGCTTTATTACTGGAACTAAATAATTGCACAGTCTTTGTCAGTTGGAACAACTTTCATGACCCCTAAGGCTTAGGAAACATTGTCACTTCATTTTTTTCAGTCGTGGAAAACTGACACATAAAACATCTAATGGCCAATGGCTCGAATGTTCCCTCTGTCCCTAAAAATGCAATTACTGCTCTCAATTTTTTTTTCAGTTTTCTTTGCCTCTGCAGGTGCTTTTGCACAGGTGTTGTGCTTGCATCCACTCCACCATTGTTGCTCAGTTGCAGTTTTCCGTGCTGGCATCTTGACACAGTGCCAATGACATGGCTGTCACACAGTGGGCTCCAATTAGGGGAGGTGAGAACAGCACATAGCTAGAGATTTAGGCTTGTAACAATAGGCACAGCTGGAGCTCACTTGGTTACTTGGAGGAGGCAGAGATTGGCACACTAGGGCTGGGGTGCTAGGGGTGATGTGAATCCCACTTGTTGTTGAGAAATAATGACATCCTGGGTGCTGTTTATTTCAAAAGCAGGGTGAGAATACGTCGAAACCTCCGACACATTACGATGAAAATAGAATTCAGGACCTAAATGAGTGAGCCAGATTTTTTTTTGCCCGACCCAACATAGAGGCATGAAAAAGACATTGCCCTGACATCCACACTTTATTCACACTTCCACTTAAAATGCGAGTGAGAGAAAATGAAGTCCTGACACCTGGCTTCACCTGACCCAATTAGGTTTTATGCATTACTCAGTGATTCATGTCAACGTTGTTCTCATATGATCTCTTCACATTTGTTATATTCAAACATCACAGCTCTGCATGTCAGCTGTGCAGTGAATCTCGTATCAGTCACGTAAATAGCCGCACTAATTGGGATTCGAGCATTTTAACAGACACGACAGCAGGTAGCTGTCTGACTTATAATAAGCTGCTTCATCAATCTGAACATGAACTTGATTTTCACAGCTGCACTTGTTTTTTTCTGTTGTTTTTTTTCTTTCCATAATGCAGTAATGTTTTAAGTGATTGTCAGGTGGAATTAACTATGTTTCTGTATTTCTAATGTTCTTGGGTCTGCATAAGCTATGAAAACCAAACTATAACTGACATACTACTTATGGTTAATTACTTAAGGCAGTAAATGATTTGCTTTCTAGAGTAATATTTATGAGTTTTGAAAAAAACAGCCTTGTTGTGTTTAGGAAGCACTTGGTTTGAGTTTAATATTGTAAGAAGCATGTTGATTTGCTGCAAAAGTTGTGCAAATAATCTGTAAGCTGCTGCCTCATGTTAGTGAAGCGATCGCATATTGTATACGTGTGACGTGCCTTTTTTATGCAGTGTGAAATTTATGAGGGACAGTAATTGGAAGGAAGAGAATGTGTGCTGGAGAAATCCAATAGGTGAATAAAACATGAACTGCTCTTCATAGCAAATAATAGCCTGACGAGCTGAATCCAGGTGACGTCTTAATCTGTTATTAATTCCACGGATGTAATCCAAATCAATTTGAGGATGGAAACTGTGATATTTAAGGGGATGAGGAGGAGGAGGAGAAAGGTGAAAAGGGGAAAAGAGGGATTTTTAGTTTTGTTTTTTTTAGACAGCTGAGACATTTTCGGCACAGAAGGAGCTTAATATTAAAAACTGTTTGCAGATATTTAGCCCTTTCATACATTATGTACTGTACATGTATATTGTTTAAGTGATTCATTCTTCAAGATCTTCAGCAGTTTACCTGTGTGTTGCAAATCCATCTGTCTTCCGAGGAGATTGATTAATAAGCCCCTCAGATTCAGTCCGTCACCAAGGTCGCATTGAAAAGCGGATTGAGAGTTTTAACAAGGGAGAGAAGGGAGAGCACGTGAGGGAGGACAGGAAGATTAAAATGTGTTAATGGTAATATGGATGTGACTGTGTGTGTGCGTGCGTGCGTGCTACTTGTTTCGTCAGTCCTTGCCTGAAGGAGCCGACCTATTGATCGCAGTCAGCTCTCATTCAGAGGGCTGACGCGCCAAAGCATGATTATTTTAATCGATTACCTGCTACATTGTAATATAGCTACAGTGAAACTGTCCTTTATCTGCGGTCGTCCTGCTGGTCCTCTTCTCTCTCGTCTGTATTGTCACCTTCTACGGTGCATCCAACACCAAACAAACCCTGTGGTACTGTATTTAGAGTTGACGAACAGAGCTAATATTTGGTGATTTGAAACTATGCACAAGCATTTAAGTACCTCTGATCAATGTAGAATGATGTAAACAAAGCTTCAGTGTTTTTGTAGAGTTACAAAGTTGCTTTTGACTATTAGCTGTCCCCAGGCGCTCTTCCTGGGGGCTTGATTGCAAGTAGTTGCAAGTTTCAACTCGTCACTTCACAAATCTTTTTGTCGGAGCCTCCTCTCCACGACGTCCTCCATTTTGCACTGCCATGTTTCAACAGTAGCCCAGAAGGGAGAAATCAAACACTGGCTCCAGAGTGGGACTTTCCTGTTTTAGCATTTAAAGAAGGTTGTTCAATTGTTTACAATCTGTAACCTCATCACTAGAGGACCCTAAATTCTGCACACCAGCCCTTTGAATTATAAGCTATCTTTCATTCAAAGTTTGTTGTCCACAGGTCCAAGAAACAGCCAAACCCTCTAACTTTCCAAGTCAACCATGGAGACAGGAGGAAGGGGAAAGAGGTGACTCTGTGGGAGCTGCTTTGAAGGTAAAACATATCTCCAAAGACTTACAGATCATCTCCACTAAACACAAAACACCTGCGTACGGCTCCCTCGGCCCATATGGATGGCCTCAAAACTTCTCGCAAGCCCTGGATCAGTATCTGTACCGTCCTCCTCCCAAATCCAAACCTCCTGCAAAAACATCCCCAAAGTCCAAGAAGATCCTGGGCTGGGGCGACTTTTACTTCAATGTGAAAACGGTCAAGTTCAGCCTGCTGGTGACCGGGAAGATTGTCGACCACATCAATGGCACGTTCAGCGTCTACTTCAGACACAACTCGTCCCGCCTGGGGAACATATCCGTCAGCATCGTCCCACCCTCCAAAGTTGTTGGATGGGAGGTTTTGGATCAGGCAGCTCAGGCCACTGACGCCAAAAACACAGTCCTGGTTCCAGATCTGTCATCTCAGTTCCAGAGCCCACCACAGTCCACCAGCTCAACCCCTGTGGACCAGCAGAAGCAGCAGCAGCAGGATGTGGTGATGGTGACTGAACTCAACTGCAGAATCGAATACCAGAGAACCAACCGGTCCAAGAAGACGAAGCCCTGCATGTACGACCCGGGTCAGACCTGCTACTCAGAAAACACCCAGTCCCAGGCAGCCTGGATCTGTGCCAAACCTTTTAAGGTGATATGCATCTTCATCGCCTTCACCGGCACCGATTACAGGCTGGTGCAGAAAGTCTGTCCGGACCACAACTTTCAGACAGAGCAGAACCAGCAGCACTTTGGATGACGGATTCTGAAACACTAAAACTGAGATGTGAAACTTTGAAATCATGCGTTCAGTTTAAGTTTGTTATTATCTGTTTTTTATATGTTGCTACAAACATACAACTTTCAACATGTCAATGAGTGCAGTTTAAGCCCATAAGCTTGTGTAAATGTATTAACAGCAAAGAAGAAACCTCTGGCTGAAAAAATGAAGCCAATGCAGCAGTGCCAAAAACTGTAATTCCTCGATTGGCCACTTGAGGTTGGCTCCAGAAGACCCCATGGTGAAATACCCAACTTAAGAGCAGCATAAATAAACATGTTTACAGCCTGGTGTGCATTTTTATGTAACTCACCTGTTTAAATTACACTAGGTTATGCATGCATATTTATGGTCATGAGCACTTTGAAACAGCTAGCAGCTAGCTGCCTAGCTAGCTATCAGCAACCAGGCCTCATTCGGACATCCTCAGCTCCAACTCTTTGCCCATTTTTGGATAAGCCGGAAGTTGAGTGGAGTCAAGCAGTCCATGTCCATGTTTTTATACAGCCTATGATTAATAGGAGCACTTGTTATTGATGAGATTTGTAATGTGAGCTTTGTGTTTGTCAATTACTCATCTGCCAAAGGCTCTATACCCTGTCAGAAACTGACTTGGTATCCATGGTATCCTATGGTATCACTTCGTGTGTAGAGTGTTTTCTGAATCTTCTCTGAATATGCATTTATAGAAGTGAAGCCTTTAAATCCAGAATTTGATATTCACTATTTGAAAAATAAGATTTCTTGGCTCATTAATAATACAAACTAGATTCATCTTTGAGGAATCATCTGTAGTTTTTGAAACATGGACTGACATCAAGTGCTTTTTTTACAATGGAAATGAACCGTTGCCTGTACAGTGACTATGACTGATTAGATATTTCTCCTTCAAAGAACTGATACTGAGTGAAATGAAACAAATGACTTGCTGTTGTAGCCACTTTCATCGATGAAGCAAAGTCCGCTTGTCCTTGGCTCCCCTCCAGTGCTGGTTTTACTCTCACCCTTTGCACCTTGAATAGTTTTCCTGTTTTCCCAGACCTCAGCCCTAGCAGACATGCTTTCTCTTGCATTACGGCAAACCCTACGGGTGAGTATATTTATTTTATAATGCATTTTGAGCTTTATTGACTATGTGTACCTGTCCACTTGTATCAACATTTGTAGATTTCTCTTCCAGCTCGGAAGAGCAGATATAACAATTTTATTGCGAACTAGGTCAATTTGTCACCTCAGATTACCTCAACCCAGATAGAAATGTCTGGTCCGAAGATTGTGTTATGTTTTCAGTTTGTCAGTCCAGTTGTGTAAGTGTCACTGTGTCTGATTTGATAAATGTGTGATTTGAGTGTGAAAAGAGTGCTACCGTGTGTCCCAGAATATGTTTTTGTTGTTGAAGGAAAGTTGACTGTGCACGCTACGCTTTATGCAAGACTTAAAATACTCAAGGCTTAGGAAACATAATGAACACAAAAGATGAAAGGGGACTTGCTTTGCCATATATTTATGCTGGAGCAGTAATCTATCTATTAGGCCAAAGTAACACATACTGTAGTTACGCAACTATCATGCAGCTACAAGCTGCTTCAACAAACAAGACCCTGATAAAGAAGTCAATGCATGTGTGGCTGGCCCTCTTTTTACTTTCCATGTCCAAGGTTTTCCGTAACCACTCCAGTGATTAACACCTTTGCTTTTTCACAGCCTTTCATTTAATGGCTTGTTTAGAACATCAAAAGACACATTATTCTAACCCCCTTGTTTCCAAAGCCCCGGTGCAAAGTATTATAATTTTGAGTGATGAAAGTGTTTTTGCACAGGCTCACTCTTATTGGGGTTTTCAAAAGACACCAAAGGAGCAATCTTGGACAACAACAACAAAAAGAAACCCCCCCCAGAAACTCACAATAGAGAGTTGCAAATCCTATGACTTAGTATTTGTCTTCTCATTAAGCTTTTTGGACTACACGGAGTTGTTAAATAGAGCAGCACGTTTTGAGAAATACCGCACCATCTCTCCAGGGTCCTCCCACACAGAATTTTAAACATTTTCTTACATTTAATTCCTGTGACAGAACAATTTTACAACCACTGTTGCTGGGATTTAGTTGTTGGCTGAAACAATGTGTTCATCCACCACACCATACAGCCCCTCTTCCTCAGGGCTTCAGGATGTTTGGGCCAGGAGGGGCAGGTCATAGCGGAGTCATGCAGGCGAGGCCTCAGCAGCGCCGGTGGGTGGACCGGACAGGAGAGCCTGGCCCAGGATGACCCAGAGATGTGGAGCCTCCTGCAGCAGGAGAAGGACAGACAGTGTCGGGGACTCGAGCTCATCGCATCAGAGGTGAGGCCTCCACATACAGAGGAAAGAGATGGAAGCAGTGGGGAGGAGATATCTTGTGTTTCATTATCTGTTTGAGTCACATTCATTTATGATTCTCAATGTTTTGTTACAGTTATCATTAAGTATTGATAAGGTTAGTTGACTTTAGAATCATTGAGGCCAATGAAGCTTATTCAAACTGAAACTGATGGGTGGAGAGAAATTCTAAGTAATGAGAAGACATCGGATATTTTTGCAGATTGAGATAATGAGGAATAAATTATTAAAGGTCCATACACATCCCTGAACCAACTACACGTACAGTAATGGCACAAGGACAACAGGACCTTAAATATGTTTTAAAAGCACAGTTCAACAAGATTCGTAACACTGAAGCATGACCTTGGAAATATATGTGTTTACCATTATTGTAAATGGATCGACATTCACTATCTTACCCAACTTTTAAAGTGTTACATCTATTTTGTTAAACGAGGCCAAAATCAGAAACTATCCATTGTGGCTCACAAGAATGTCCATACAGTTGGCCAAATAAAACAGATAGCTGGCACATGTGTTTCAATAATACGCAGTTAGCGTACTAGCCCACTGTAATAGATTGGTGCCGCAGTGATTTAGCACACACGTTGGTTAGGTTGCTCGCATGATTGCACGAGGAATCAGGGGCAGACTATCATCAATGCTGTTAAATCATATGTTTATTTTGCATTCACTGTATCTCTGCTAATAATATGTTGGATTGATGTTAATGTAATTTAGAATTTTGAACAATTCAAAGCTTTAAAATTATTATCAAACCACAATGTGGCGGCTCCTGTGCAGTAACTCTGGGGACAGCCTAGGGGTCGTGGCCCTCCCATTGAAGACCGTGGGTACATGGAGTTACTATAACAGATGTTGCCAGTGTACTTTATGAAACACTCTCAGGGTTTCCAGAGTTTCTCGATTATTTACAAAGCAATTCAAAACCACAAGTTGTAGCCCTAACCTGGTGATCAGATGAAGAAAAAAGCTTGAAAAGTCACACTTACAACCTCTTGTATGTTTGTTCTCATTATAAAAACACCACTCAGATGCAGGTTGTATGTAAACTATGATGACCCATGACCATCGGTCTGGTGAGGACGATCAGCAGGGAAATGTTTGTTCAGTATCCTGCGTCACACACAGAGTCTGTGTATGAAGGTGGTGTAGGAAAAACAGCTGTTATGACACATGAACTCTTATAAAGATTACTCTGCAGCACTTGCATAAGCCAAATCTATTTATTCAGCACGCATCTTTTTTTCACAGGTAAATTTCCTGAGGTTGTGCCACAAAAATTAAATGTTATAATCTTGTGCAATATGTGCGATAATTACATTATTTGCAATTTAACTGCGAACTGGTGACCTGCACGATGTGGTTCATTATCTGCATGGAATGCATTTAAAGATGTTGCTAATTTTCCTTTGCGCTTCCCTGGAGATGGATTTCAGTATGTGAGACAGGAAGCAAGAAAAACAGCTTAAATTGCAGTGGAGTCTCCTTCAACTCTGTAACCACAAGTCACTAGAGTTTCAGTTTCTAGAATTTCACTGTTTTCTTCAGAGAGTGCACTGAGATTTCCCTCACATTTTTTCCCCTCACATTTCACTGATTTTCATTTAAGTGGAAGCTGTGGGAAAAGAAAGGAGCTTTCATTCTTTTATTCTCCAGCAATTATGTATCCACAGCACTATCAGTCACAATGACATCTGAAAGATTTTCATCTCCTTGTGCATGTGCTGTCAGTCGCCGCTGCGGGCTGACTCCCAGTGGAGAGCCCCTGTTTTTTTTTCTCCAGGAACACAGTCAAATGATCCCATTAGGTTGCCTTTGTGATTTCTGCCATTGATCTCTACATTTTTATGTGGAGACATCGGAGTATGGGCGATCACTTTTGGGTGTGTGTGTCGAGATAGTGTTTTAAGTTGTCATAGAGAGAGATTTATGTCACCTGTGGGACCGTTTTTAAATCCCACTGGGATGATTGAGGGATCCCTGAACAGTGACAGGTTTAGTATAATAACAAGGCAGAGGGGGCGGCTGAGGAGGACAGAGGAAGACAGAGAGAAGGAGAAGATGAGCTGAAGTGAGAGGGGGAGAAAAAAGAGACTGAGAGACAGCGAGGAAAAATAATTCACCACTGTCTTTGGGAGATTTGACACTGTGCTGAACCGAGACCAAACTAGATCACCTATTATACTTGAATATTTTTAGATAAGCTAATTTAACTCATATTTGCAGCCTCTAGAAGGGGTTGTGATGAGCCTTTTCTGAGATTTATGCAACAAATTTAAAAGATTTTGTCTTCCCTGGCTCTGGAATGTCTTATTGTTTTTAAATTGGTATTTGCAAGAGAAATGCTCGCAGTTTAAACTAAATTGCATCGTGGATAACTCAAGTCTATACTGTGGTTGAACTGTGTAGCTGGGTCTTGCTGAAAAACAGCAGAGGTGTTCAGTAACCCTTCTCTAAGTAAATAAAGGTTATATTTGGATGGTGACAGTGTGCTGAATATATACGCATGATAAAAAGTGTACAGAGTGTGACTCTGGATCTTGACATTGTGCTTGTTTGTCCTGTCAGAACTTCTGCAGCCGTGCGGCGCTCGAGGCCCAGGGCTCCTGCCTGAACAACAAATACTCAGAGGGATACCCAGGACAAAGGTAAGAACACGGAGGGTACACGTTCCAAAATATATTATCACAATCTTTACAAAACTTTCAATGCAATGCGAAATGATAAGACAGAGTATGAATTAATGAAATATAATACATTATGATAGAATAGGACAAGATTTTGCATAATGTGCTATGATGTCAAAAGATCCAGTATAATACAATATAATTTGAAACAGAATGATACAGTAAGATGTGATATGCTACAGTATGGTACGCTACAATATGATACCATAACATACGATACAAATCAATACAATGCAACATGGTACACTACAGTGTGATACTTAACAAAAGAAAACGATAAAATGCATTATACTAAACACAGTACATTTTTATAACATATAATTTTACGATACCATGCTATATGGGACGAAAATGATATACTACGTTATAATATGACATACTATACTGAATGATACAAAAAGATACTTTGAAATATAGCATGATATTTAATCAATACCTTTTGTCTTTCTCAGGTACTATGGAGGTGCAGAGATTGTAGACAAGATTGAGCTGCTGTGTCAGAAGCGAGCGCTCGACACCTTCGGTCTGGACCCAAATCTGTGGGGAATTAACGTGCAGCCGTACTCCGGATCCCCCGCTAACTTTGCAGCCTACACGTCTGTACTGAAGCCTCATGACCGCATCATGGGCCTGGATCTGCCCGACGGAGGACAGTGAGTGAACACGTTGAAGCCAGAATTACCCAGATGCAGAGCTTCTGGGATCTACATATATTAATAATTGCTGATTTAATGATAATGTGATGTCTCATCATAACAATGAATTATTAGATAAGCTGACTAGACGCTAACAGTTATGACACTTACATGTGTCACAACATTTTTTGAGATTGTGCCTATGTTGTTTTGACATTTTCCTGCATGAAACTGGATGTTTTAATAGGACTTAATGTCAAGAGGTATTAATGTAAATGACAAAGTGTTAGTCACACAGTCTGGAGTTGTCACATTACACCAGCCTCTTTGAACTCAATGTATTTTTGAGGTATATCCACAGAACGGTGGGAAATGTAAACAATAATTTTTCCGATGACACACCTTTGAGTCATATTACTGCTGCAGATGATAGTTGAGCTGCAGACCTGAGACTTTTGTATAGTAACACTATATAGTTACAAGACGGATAGCTGAAGTTGGTAGAGGTACAATAAGAAGACAGGCTGGATTTTGATATATATTCATACAAAAATGATATATTATGAGTTAAAACAATAGACAGAAGAATAATACCCCTGTGGCAAAAGCAAACAAAATGAAAAAACAGAGGAGCAACAGTGTAATATCAGGATCTGGTGTTTACATAACCAAATGAATTCATGTATAAGATCTGTAGATCGGAGGCAGAAGGCAGAGTGACGAAGACTATGAAATTATTCTCATTGCTATATTTCATTATATATTTTGAACTGTTAATATTGAAGAGGAGGAAAGAGAGAGAGAGATAGAGCATCTAGAGGTGAGAAAAAGTTCACAACGTTATTTTTATTCCATTACATTCAGCCTTACCCACGGCTACATGACAGACACCAAGAGAATCTCAGCCACCTCCATCTACTTTGAATCGATGCCTTACAAGCTGGATGTGGGTAATTTGGTTGACTTTAAAATGTTTCAAATTAAAAATTATCAAAGGGACAGTGTTGCCCTAGCCTTTGACTTTTGTGGGAATCTTTTTATATCCCTGTCGTACTGTATCATCTCAGCCCAAAACAGGTCTGATAGATTATGACCAGCTGGAGAAGACGGCCCGACTCTTCAGACCCAGACTCATCATAGCAGGAACCAGCGCCTATGCTCGCCTGCTCGACTACCCTCGCATGAAGAAGGTATGTCTTTCTGAAGTACTCGTGGTTCAAGTCATTGTTTAAAATGTTTATATAGCTCTTAACTCTATGAAAAAGTTATTTTTAAATCCTTGAAGCGTAACTATTTGAATATAAGGCAAATGGAGTAGGTTTTTTAAAAAAGAGAGGAAACAAGTTAAAACTATGATGAAAGAATCACTCAGTGTTTGTGACTGTGTGCGTTCCAGCTGTGTGTGGAGATCAACGCCTACCTGCTGGCAGACATGGCTCATATCAGTGGCCTGGTGGCAGCAGGAGCTGTTCCATCTCCTTTCGAGCACGCTGACCTGGTCACCTCCACTACCCATAAGTCCCTGCGTGGTGCAAGGTGAGGGCCTGAGTGGTGTCTGTGAATAACTTCTTCACTTGTCACAGACTAAAGTGATATAGTATTCTGGTCAAGGTGAAAAAGTTATTGATAAAACCGTAACGATTGTACTTGACATGACATAAACTAGAGCATAACTATAATACGCCATGCAGGATTGTACTGTTTGATGTCAAGTGAAAAAGGTTGAGTACACTAGCTTTCTCTCTCCACACTGCAGGGCTGGTCTGATCTTCTACCGGAAAGGTGCGCGGTCTGTGGATAAAAAAGGTAAAGAAGTGACCTATGACCTCCAGGACAGGGTGAACTTTGCCGTGTTCCCATCACTTCAGGGAGGACCTCACAACCATGCCATTGCCGGGGTGGCCGTCGCCCTCAAACAGGTCCAGATATTAACCTTAGGGCCCCCTCCCAGTACGCACCTTGCCCCTTCCTCTTAGCCTGATCCCTCCGTTTTGCTTGTCCAGGCCTCGGAGTAGGGTGTCACGGGGTAGGACAAGGTGTTAGGGCTATATGGCTGTCAGACGCAGGTTTTTCAGAGGTGCGCATCAAACTGAGAGTAATGATAACTGTCTGTCAATATCATGTATGATGGTCCAATTGCTACTATTTTGCTGATGACTTTGTAGCATAACATTACATTGTTATTGCTGATTTGCGCATGACATCAATGTTGCATTCCCCTCTTGATGGCATATGATAGGCGTAATTTAAATAAAGTCTGGCAGCGAAGTTGCTGCTCTTGGTACCGCTTTTCTAAGATAAAAACCAAAGATGGCGGCATTTCAGTCCACTGAGAACTGGCATCCTGGCAAATACAGCAAAATAAAAATCTGGCTTTGTGGTTTTCTTCCTGGATACATGACCCACTGAATATGCGCAGCAGAGTTTCTCCCGCTGGCCCAACCCACCAGTTATCGTCTGCACATCGACTTCACATTGTGATGGCGTCACTTTTCTCAGCTTGAAGGAAGTTTTACAAATATGAAACCTGAACGGATCATAAAATTGATAATACAGAGAGTCATAATTGATCTTGTTTGTAGTTTGAGGTGTCCTGCCGACAATTTTACAGGCATCTCTTTTTTAATATTGCTTTATGGGGAAATTGCTAATACTGTAGCAGAGGAATATTTCGCTGCCATACCACAGGTGGCCACTTGGCAACACTGGAATCAAAGCTGAGCAGCGCTGTCGTACCCAGGTCTATAATACATTCATGTTGCAGGGTAGGAGCACGGTTTGCTAGAGACCAGGTAATGAAGCGAACGTCAACAAAGTAAATGCCACCGACGTCTCTACTGATAACATATGAGGGTCTTGTAGCGATGTCCCACTTCATATTTGGGAGAACTCATCCACCATCATTTCTAACATGGGCACTTGAAAACGAGGAGTAGCGGGTAAAAATGGAAACGGGACTGAGCCTTATTATTAATATTCATCAATAGAAAAGCAAATAGGAGAGAAAATCCTTTGTGAAAACTTGGCACAACATTTTGAACTGCATCTCATTTCCAGCAGCTCATGTATAAGGAGTTTCTTGTCATCTGGAGTGTCCTGATATGATCTTCTCTTTATCCCGTCTAATTTCTTTCTCTGCAGGCCTCCACTCCCATGTTCAAACAGTACATCGCTCAAGTGATGCTGAATGCCAAGGCCATGGCTAACGCTCTGCTGAAGAAAGGCTACACCCTGGTGTCCGGTACAGAGGGCTCTTTATGTGTTTCATTTTTGTACAAAACAAATAAGCATATAAAAAGGAAGTTAATTTCTTACTTTCTTTTTTCACTGACTATGGAATTAGATTTAGCGTCTGAAGTATTATTGCACTTCAACCACTCATTGTACGTGATGCAATTGCCTCCTGGTAGTCTCTCTATTTGCTCCAACCTCATTTGCATTCTGTTATTATGACTTCGGAAGAGTTTACTTAAGCTTCTCTTGACAGCTGAATGGGGGAAAAAGACATTATTACGAGGAATTTTAAAGGAATGGTACGTTTATCGTTCCCTGTATGAAGGTTTGGGTAGAGAGTGAAGGGAAATAAAAATGTATCTCACTGACACATTTTCCCCTGAACTGAATATAATTATACCAGTAACCAAACGAATATCTCGCTCTCCTCCGCCTCCTCCTCCTCCTCGCAGGTGGAACAGACAACCACCTGGTCTTGGTTGACCTTCGAACCCGTGGGATGGACGGGGCTCGAGCCGAGAGGGTGCTGGAGCTGGTGTCCATCACCGCCAACAAGAACACCTGCCCCGGAGACAAGAGCGCTCTGACCCCAGGAGGACTCAGACTCGGTATTCATCAGATTAGCGACTTTAAAGCGTGTGTTGGTGAAGAGCTGCAGGAGTGGAGGCTGTTTGGGCAAAATCTGTCAACCAGTCAGTCTTCTTGCCTTTCTTGTCTCTCTGTGTATCTTCGTCCTTTGTCCCTCTGCCTCTCCATCGGCCTGTCAGTCAACCTGTCAGCATTTGTCTCTCAATCGCACTAGTCTTAACCTTTTTATCAAGTTTATCAACAGTGATCGCCCTAATATCGTCATATCTTCTTCTTAAAAATTCTCTTACAGGAACTCCAGCTCTGACATCCCGACAGCTGAAGGAGGCAGACTTTGAAAAGGTTGTGGGGTTTATTGATGAAGGGATTCAGATCGCGCTGGATGTGAAGAAGAAGACTGGTGAGAGAAGAAGACATCACTCTGTTTTGAGTAGACGTCTGATTTAATCCAGTGAGACTGGTGGAGTTTGACAATTTATATACTGGTAGAAAGATACAACATAGTGAGATTCTGTCTGTTCAGAGGGCTTTCTCATGGTTTATGACCACGGTGATTTTTCACAGCATATTATTTATACAATTACAAACACAGTTGCCAGTTTACGAACAGTTCTGTAGGAACGCCTTCCTTAAATGT
>CAEMYA010002124.1:661282-671972 GCA_903131615.1 Diplodus sargus
CCGGCTCCTCACTCTGTCCTCCCCTCCGACACAGGACTGCGTGACATGAGCTCAGCCCTGCCTGGTGTTCCTGCTGACCTGCAGCACAGATAAATCCTCCTAATTGGGCGCCAGCCAACACCGTGGCACAAACAGGGTCCAATACAGCGCAGACTTGTTTAAAAATACACTCAAGACCTGCACCGTGTCGCCTGAGCTTTTTGGGAGAGAATTTATTTAGAGACTCCACCTAATGATGACTTTTATTGGTCCTAGCAGTAAATTTGACTTGTACATCCTTGACATCCGGTGACAGGGCACATGGCAGACAGAAAGAGGGAGACGCACGCAGGTATGGAGATGGAGGTTGTTGACATAACCTGAAGAGTTCAGAAAAAACAGGCGACTTTTAACACAGATCATTTTAAGGCATCACATGTGGCTTCAGAGGGTATTCACCTGCTTGTTTCTGTAGTCAAACGAACAAAAGCATGCCAGTGGCTGAACACGACTGTGTGTCGTAGGGCTATGAAAAGGTTGAAAACACTCATTATCCATTGTCCTATTATTTGAGTTGCACCTGCAGTTGAAGCTGTTCCCCCTGAATATGAATGTGAAAGCCTCCTCTGAATAATATTGTAGCCATAGAAATAAATCCTGTTTACTTTATAAATAGAAGACTGCTTTGTTTTTCCCCGTTTAATCCCTCTTGGTAAATTTGAGCCATTGCAGCAATCACAGGCCTGTTTTGGCACTGATTAGCCGCACTCTGTCCTGCTGTGGGAACCAGGGTGTGTGTGTGTGAGAGTGTGTGTGAGAGAGTGTGTGTGCTGCTTGAAGAGAAACAGAACAAGCTGCTAATGGTCTGAACCTTGAGCTGTGGCACACTTTAACACCACATAATACTATTAGAGGTCTGCTTGTGGGTTAATAATGTGGACCAACATGGAACAAAAGAGGAAAGCAGACACACCTGCAAGACAGACGACGGTTCCTCAGAGGGAGTCGAAACGTTAAGATTAGATGAGAGAAAACTGGACTTCACTTAATATTATGGAGTATTCCGGATGTTGTTGTGAGCGTTGGGCTGATTAACATGTGGAGCTATAGATTAGAAGGCAGGACATAGAGTACACAATGTCCAACAGGCTTTCACAGGGAAACTATTCAGTTGTAGCATTAATGGAACGTGACCGGGTAAGTGTCTCCTCTTGAAGCTGACTCAGCTCTGAGAGAACCTGCTGAGACACAAACCAGGGTTTCTGAGAGGAAGTCTGAAGTTCTTACAAGTGAGAACTGTTCTAGAGGATCGTCTGACGATGTTGTATAACAGATCAGTTGTGAATATTGTGAAACAAAAAGCAGGGGCTCAGGGGCTCAGCTGCTGAGCTGCTGCTGTGGAGGCCGAAAACAGGATGTCTCGATGTTGTGTGATCAGTGCCACCTAGTGGTGCACAATTATATTACAATTATCTAATCACACGTTCTGAATTTAAAGGATCCATACACATATTTTCGGGTTTATTTGTCTTAGTTTGGAGTCATTTGTGTGAACAAGCAGCAATTAGCTGATCGACAGCAAATAGTCACAACAATTATACATGTTTGATATTGGACCAATCATTTCAGTCGACTGTCCGGCAAAAATATCAATCGTTCTCTGGTTGCAGCTTTTCAGATTTAAGGAGACATTTTTTTGACCCTGTTTCATATCACTTTCAATTTCATATCTTTAGGGTTCAGACTGTGTGACAAAACAAGCAATTAGCCTGGATATGGGCATCTTCAAAAACAAATCAATCACTCAAAAAGCAATGAATTGGTTATGACATGAGTCAACAAGTTCACGTTCTGACCCACAACTACTCAGTAGTGATTACTACATTATTACATGAGACAGCACCCATCTTCAAACGCATGCAAATCAGCATGGATTGATTCAATGAGATAAAAAAATAAGTTACAAAAACATGTTTGTTCTGTGTGTGTGTGTGTGTTTTGAGTGAACTGACACTTCAAATGATTCTGAAGCTGTAATGAGGGAAAATGAAAGATGGGACTGAAGAAGGGAGACTGATTAAAATGAACTTGAATGACTTGAAGGTCCGTTCATTGATAAGCAGACAGCTGCCAAATGTTTCTCTCAGCCAATCAAAAGCAAACAGCTGTTTCCATGAGAGAAAATATATTTTTATAAAACAAACTTTTTACAGAGCAATACATGAAATATTCCCAGTAGACCTTTTAAGATCATTCAACTGATGACCATTCAATATGAACAGTCTCATTTGGTTTCACCAAACGTAATGGATAACAATTTCAGTCAGAAAGTTACAAAAGATCAGAGACTCCTGATGTCCGAGATCCAAGTTTAGGAGGTAACCACAGAAACATTCGCAGCAACAGTCAAACAAGAGGGCATCGGGGCAGACGTAACCGTGGTGACAGCAGTGGAGGCTCCGGCTGATGTCAGCGTGGTAACAGGGGGCTCGTTGGGGCGGGCAGGAACTGGCTTAGCGATTCTCATGGGAATAAAGACGTTGGAGGCAGAGTGCTCGCTCAGGTACTCGCCTCCTTTCTCCTCGTAGTCCTGCCTGCTGATCCACCCTGCTGCTGCTTCCCCCCCTCCCGTAGGGAGATGCTCCAGGGCCCAGTCTCGTGCTCCGTACCAGGCGTCCAGGGCCGGCCGCGACGCCATTCTGACCTGGGAGAGAGACGTAATAGGTGCCAATTTAAGGACTTCGATGTCAGATGCACATTAGAGCGAATTTTATGTACGCCTTAATATGGTTGGAGGACTTCATACCTTGAAGTGTGATTGGAAGGGCCTCATAGCCAGCAGCTCTCTCTCCACTCTCTCCTTCATCCCGGGGTACTGCATGTTCCCTCCTGTCAGAAACACGTTGCTCACCAGCGCCTCCTGCTGCTCTGGAGTGTACCTGTGTGGGGTATAAAAGACACTGTTACCTCAGTTTCATCTTTAATTTCTAATACAAAAATGAAATGGGAATACAATGTTAAAGATGCCTATATAAAGCATTTGTGTGATATGGGATAAAATTAAATAGGCATCGAGAGAATTTGCGTGATCCATGTGAATATTTGCATGTACTGTGCCTGTTGAATTGCATCATTACCTGGCAAGGACATACTCCAGCGTCTCCATCAGTCCCATCTGGTCCTCTCCGGTCGGTGAGGGCTGGAACAGGATCTCTGGACACCGCAGTCGCTCAGTCCCCACAAACAGCTGGTGGTACTCCGCCATGTTGAACACGGGCTGGGGATCAAAGCTTTTGTTTTTTTACTCACATCAACGTCTGACAAGCACTGACAAGAAACATTTCAGCGTATGAGCAAAGTTTCATTACAAAAACGTAATAAAGGACAAAAAGTTTTCACACACATGTTGCCACACATGAACCCGGCAGATAACTGCCTGTATAGCGTTAATGAGCATCTAAATATCTATCTGGAAAGGTCCAGTGTCTCTGTGTCACTACCTGAACCACATTAGCAGGTTTTTCTGGCAGCGTGTCCTCGGGGAAGTCAGGATCCATAAGCGTCACTCCGTCTCCCTCATCCATTGGCTGCTCCAGCTCCGACACCTGGCAGAGAGACACAGAACAGCCTCAGGCATCACGTCAGCCGCAGCACATCGACTGCAGCAAACAAGGACGGGTCTCGTAGAGTCCCGCAACACAGTCACGCTAATGACATGTAGGCCTCATTATTTATCAGTGCCTTTCAATGTGGCCTCGGCCAAGTGGCTCGATCCGCTGGTGTCAGTGCTTTGGTGGAGAATGACCACTTTGCTTCTCTAGAAATGTCAGCAACCGAATAATTTGCTTTTCCAGCTTACAGCCAAATACATAGATACTGCTTACACTGCTTATATAACACTGCTATAAACTATAAAAATAAAGTAATACATATCCTTTTTCTCTGAGTAGCCTAACATACACTCAAGGTCAAAAAGAGCACTTTAAAATTACTGATAAAGTGACAATATGCTACAAATAAGCATGCTAATAAGCTACTCTCCAGATTGTGTTATCCTAAGTCCGTTTTCCTCTGATTTGGCAGAGTAACACTCACCTCACTCTTTCCCTCAACTCCGTCGCTGTGCAGCAGCTTCTGCCTGCCCTGCTCCACAGCCAGCTGCAGTTTGCTGATGTACGACTGCAGCTCCTCAGCAGAGTCCATGTTGAGCTCGACCAGGCTCTTATGAAACTGATCCAGCAGACCGTCTTCCAGCAGCTCCTGCCAGAGGAAAACTCTTCATCACTGGGCAGCACACAGCAGTGCAATTAAATCAAAGGTTTCAACATCAACATCAAAAATGCACACAAAGTTCTTGAAGACCAATTAACCTTTTTTATTGTCTATCTGCAACATCAAAATGGGTCAAAACATCTTTCCTTCTGGATGTAAAATCTTAAGTCTTACACATAATAATATCATAAAGCACTCTAGAAGAAACCGTAAATGAAAGTATATGTGTCTTGCCTGCACAGCCATGAGTCTGTCCAGCCTCTCTTGGTCCTGCAGCAGCTTCTCCTCCCGGCGGCGAGCGTTGATCTCCTGAAGCCGCCGAAGCTGCTGAGCTCGTCTCTCGTGCCTCTCCTCCACACTCACACAGCCGCCCGGCACCTTCCCGGTGAAGGGAAGCTGCATGCGGTGAACCTCCCGCTCATAAAATTCTGGGCTGCGCCACTTTTCCAGCTCTGTGGAGAACACACCATAGAGTGAGAGGAAAATAAGTTTACATGTATTTCCATGTTTTTTTTCTACTTCCTTAAGTTACAAGCTGCAAGGAGAAAAGTCTTCAATCTTAAAAACGTACACGTTTTTTTTTTCTGCTGAGTTATACACTCCCAGAGAAGCTCTACGTTTATAAATATGTATGTTTGCACTGACATGCTGCACCTTCATGATAATCCACAGCAGTGTAACTGTGTTCGTGAAGCAGTTCCTCCACGCGGCTGAGTGTGACGGCGGCAAGGTGACCTGGGTATTTCAGTTGGAGGAGGCGCTGCAGGTAGGACGCTGCCTGACTCCCAGCCACATTCACACGCTTACAGTTCACAGCATCCAACCTTGAATCGAAACCACATGGAATTAGACTCAAACTGTGCAACATGAATGTATGATTGGGAGTCAAAAACATCAGGAAAGAACAACAGCGAGGAAAACAATCATGATAAACGTCTGTGAGTGTGTGAATGCTCACCTGCCGTTGATGACCGGCAGGATGTGTGAACAGTGGTACCCTGAGGACAGAACGATGCCAGTGTGTGGAGGCTGGAGGTTCCTTTGAGAGTTGTTGTGGTAGAAGCTGTACAAGCTGTCTACGCCGTAGGAGACATATGGGACGCCGTAGCACTCAAACAGCAGCTCCGACATCATCTGGCGACAGTGCAGAGGGTTGCAGGGCGCCTCTGTCAGCACAATGGGGTGTGCCACGTTGCCCTACAGCAGCACAGGGACAGTAATGCTGATTGATCATCTGAATGACATAAAGACTGAGTCTGACGTTGCACGTAAAACAGACATGGCTAAATATTATCAGACTGCATTATTGATTTATACACTTCATATTAGTACCAAAACACTTTCCCTATTCCCTTACGTGATTGGTTCTTGCCTCTCACTTTGGAAATCTCTAAGACCTGCTATTATCAAGGCTGTTAGCAGCTGAGCACACCAAAGTGGACAGACGGAACCAACTCAAGAGTATGTTTGAAATAGTATTCGTTATTCTGACTCATGATCTAGTTAAAAAATCGTGGGAAAACCATAATCAACTTTATTCATTCATTCATTAGAAAGAACTTTCACATCATGATCGCCAGATAAAACTCAAAATCATCAAAGGTTACAGAAAAAAGCCCGCTGACAAAAGATACAGCTGTGCCGCTGTCGTCAGAAACGTATGTCTCTTCAGTAGCAATTCTCCAGAATCATTATTCATCAAGGTCTCTCCACTTAAAGGGTAATGGCACAGATTTTTAAATTAAAGTGTATTTACAGGTCTTGTGAAGTACTAATACATAAATACAAAAAATACTTTTTGTGACTTCAGAAGCTGCATGTAATTTAAATTGCCTCCAGGATGACACTCAGTGGGTATGTTGCATTGTGGGTAATGTGGGAACATTGTGGGAACATTACAAATGAATAATCAAGATCAATACAGCAGAACCACAGATATTCCTTTTGAAAACCTCCCGCCTACATTACCCACAATGCAATCTTACCACAAGGCGATTTCATGTTACAACTTTTTTTTTAAAACTAACATCAACTCCCCTTCCTTTTTCTGAAAGGGCATTGATAAGCAAAGACAATACAAAGTAAAATAAATTAACGTCTTTCGTCTCATGACATCACAGAGTAAACGTAGATACAGACGTGCTGTATGATTCACTCCATCAGTCACCACTCACCTCTGAGTTGATGCCCAGGTGTGTAAACACATAGTCGAAGATGAGCTCCTGGATCTCGAAGTTCACCACCACGTTCCGGTCGAACTGGCTCTTCAGCAGCCACCGCAGCGGCTCCAGGTTGGGGATATCGTTGCCGATCTGGGTCTCGCTGCGGGCAGCCCCTCTGCTGCGCGCCGCCACCGACCTGAAGAGCAGCCGCGGGGAGTCCGGCTCCGCCGCTGGAGCCGCCCAGCCGGCCCGGGTCTGGAAGGAGCCGTTATCTATCACTAAGGGGACCGGTGCAGGGGTCACATACTGGGCCGGGACCTCAAAAACCGGGTCGGGAGAGGTTTTGCAGTCCTGAAATGAGAAAATTTGATAGACCGGTTCAGTCTTGGAAGCCATTTTGGATGCATGTCACAGTAAAATAATTCCGAGCGGAAGCTTGGTGTCACCACTAATGGTTCCTAGTAAATCTTTAATCAGCTATTTCAACATAGGTGTTTAATCCCAGCCAATAAGTAAATATACCTCGGCAGAAAATTATCTAAACCGCACTTTACAAATACATTATAATAACAATTTTTTTTTTACATTATAATTATAAATATATAATTAAAAACATGCTTTGGCTCTGGTGTTTCAAAGGTTTAAGATTTACCCAGATTATTATGAATTAAATGTAATTGTCAGTTTAGGTTTATAATAGTTATGTATTGTGTACGTATTGCATGAATGCGTATTTGTAGTGACTGTGAATTCTGAAAAATGTTTCTACCTTTTACCACCAGAGGTCGTACGACACTGTCTGAGCATGACGTGATGATGAGCCCATAATATGTCCACGCGTGGGTGAGACACACTGATGGATTCATCCTCGGTGGATTACTGGTAGGCAATCTCTCAGTTATAGGCCCTGTTTATTATGAACCCAGCTTGTATATGCAAGTATTATACAAACTAAACATTAGCTATTCAAGTATTTACATTTTCTTTCAAATAAGATAGAAAATGTTACATTACCTCCGATATCTCACTGACTCATTTGGCCAGTCAGCTCAAGCTCATGCTGTCAGAGGGCTTTATTTTAATTTCTAGTTTAAGTTTCCCTCTGATGGAATGATGAAGCCATAAAAATGAGCACTGAATTACAGCTTGCGCTTTATGTCAGCTGCTGGTTTGCTGGTGTTTTTTAGTGAGCTATAGTAACATTAACCAGTGTGTGCAGCGCTTTGAATCTGAGTCAACGAGGGAAGCTGGAGAAGCAATAACTATCCTCAACCGACAGAGTGTTCAATAGCAGGGTTACAGCAGCAAGTCTTTGGGTGTCCCCCTCAGGAACTGCTCTTGAGAAAACCTCCTGTGGTTGTCGTCTCCAAAGTCGATATTAGATTTTCGCCCCCGTCTGTGTGCAAACTGAAAGAGGGATGGATGAGTCCATTTTGAAGCCACATTTAAACCACGTGAACAGACATTTTCCCCCAGGCCCTGAGATCCCTGATTTCTCTCTGTCTGCCGTCCTGTTACTCTCAGCTGACCGAGTGAGGCCTCAGCTGGTGATGTGGGACACCTGCACATGGAAGCTACTGTACATCCCAGTGGGCCTCAGTCCAGACCATTCAGTCAGCGCACATGTTCATATTGGAGATCTCATGCTCTGTTTTTGATCATCCTGACCTGCATTATGCAATTCCCGATTCTGTGAGGCTTAGTACAGTAGAATCGGCCAACACATGAATGTACCAGGAGAGACACTGCTAGTTACAACTTTTGCACATATTTCCATTTCATTTATTAGTGTATTACTGTATTTAAAAAAGTAACTTAGGGATTTTTAAACATTTTAAAATCATGGAAGCGCTATTTGTTTGAATTATCCTTATTATCTTTGTCACATCACAGCTATTTTTTTAATCCTTCATATGCACACACGTCAATAAGCAACTGTTCTTGTCTTGAGTTTTTTAAAGCACATTTAGTAATATATTCTGACTTGTGTTGATCTTGTAAGCAAACTTAAATGCAATAGGCTAATTAAAGTTGATTGCACTCAAACGTGCATTAACTGCTGAACCCCTTGAATGCTGCAGTGTACAGATCCATCTTTATAGCAGCTTTGCTCCACCCCCAGACATATAAATATAAATCAAAACTCCCAAAATGTCCGTGTTTCCATTTGATGTAACAGTGCATTTCACGAAATCTTAAAGAAATATGTAACAAGAAAATATGGCTGCCCTGTCCTATACATTTTTGATTCCCGCTATTCTGCTTGTTTTGTTTCGTAATTCAATTATTATGTCTATAATAATGTTTTAATGTTTTACTTTGAGGCTCTCCTGGCCATCAGAATGTGTAACTTAACAGTGGGGAAAGTGTGTTTTCCGGATTGAGCGGGATTATTTCCTGGATAGCGCAGATATTTTTTGGAGCAGAGGATGAAAAGGATGAAGCACGGCAAGTGTGTGTGTGCGTGTGTGTGTGTGTGTGTGTGTTTGTGTGTGTGTGTGTGGGAGGGGTGTTACTGTATGAAGCTTGATGGTGTGTCACTGAAGCACGAGCACAGTTCACTGCTCAGGCACAAAGCTCTAAGTGACTGCCGTCCCCCTCCTCCTGATGCTAATAAGCAGATCTGGGTCAGCTCACCCTCTCAAACCCACACACACACACATGGTTACATACCCACTGGTAAGACACACACAATCACATCCGCACTATCCACACATCCCCACCCACACACACATGCACATACGGTCACAAACTCATACAAATACACCCCCATCTAGTTTCTCTCCTCTCAAACACACACACACACACACACACTGGCGTCCATTGCTCCTAGGAGGCAAGACGTGACATTGTGTCGCTGTCCGTGCACGATGCTCGCAGCTCTCTGCTTGTTGTGCTTGTCATCCAGGCAGCGGTGATGAGGCGCAGGGGAACTAATAGGCTACAAGCACTCTGGGACTGCCACGCGTGATGCCAAGCAGCCTCCATTTTGTGGAGGAATGAACAGACTGTTATTTCCCACTGACAGGGAGGGGAAGGAGGGGAGGGATCGTGAGATAGACAGTGTCAGTCCTGTTTAGTGTTTATATGGATGATACAAAAATCTGATCATGTCTGTCATTACCTGTTAGATTTGGCTTTTTAAAATCTATTTTAATTTTATTTTTGGGCTGTTTCCCACAGACTGCAGTGTGATTTAGCAGAGAAGTGTGTGGGAAATTATACGCAAAATTACAGGGAAATGCTGCATATTTCTAACATTGGAAAAATTATGCAGGCTATATTTTATTGTTATGTCCAGCGTTACTTTCTGACTACTACAGTGTCTTTTTCTCATTTTCACAGTGTGGTTTCCTCGCAGTTGAGCCTCACCTCCAGGGATTCTATCCAACAACCCAAAGCTCACCTCTAGAACATATTTAACAGCTTTTTTTTTTTTTTTGAGACAGGAAAATAATTTTCAGAGACAATGCGCTGTTGCTGGTGAACTTTGTGAAGGGAAAAACATCTGTCATCCTGTGACAATTATGTGCATGATTATGAATCACAGCATCCTTGAATCATTTCCTGTTTATTCTCATGACAACGCAGGACTTTCTTTAGTGAACATAGGAGAAATTGTGAATTCAGGATTATCGACACAAAGTCTGCTATAATTGATCAGAATGACAATGATTATTAACTATTGGATATACAAATCAGAGTCTCTTTGTTCACCTGTTTATATCAGCAGCAAAAACTACTGTGAATAAAAAGATAATCTGTGAATGTGGGAATGACTCACTAAAAAACAAGGCAAGAGAAAAAAAAAAGAAAGCTCCTGTGTTTGTGTGTGTGCGTGTGTGTGTGTGTGTGTGTGTGCACGTGCGTGTGTGTGCGCGCATGCGTGTGTGTGTGTGTGTGTGCGTGCGTGTGTCGGTGTGCATGTGTCTGTGCGTGCGTGTATCTGCGTGAGTGAGAGAGAGAGAGTGAGTGAAGGAATGAGAGAGAGCCCAGTTTATGTAACGACCCTGACTCTGAGCACTTCTGATATATCAGAGCCACACTGCGGACAAAACCCCCTGCAACCTCCATGACTCTCCTCAGCACCCTGTCACGCCTGCACACACACACGTACACTTCCTCTTCGAGACACACACTGTACACATACACACACTCTCTCTCTTTGTCTCTCTTTCTCTTTCCCTCACATACAAAAACACACACACGCGGGTGCACACACACACACACACACACACACACACACACACACACACACACACACACACACACACACA
>CAEMYA010002124.1:695158-720003 GCA_903131615.1 Diplodus sargus
ATTAAACGAAAGGAAACCAGCTACCTAACGGAGCTGTTTGTGTGAGACATCATCATGGACAGAAAATACTCACTTGAAAATGTGCTCTGACGCCCAGATCTTCATTTTATTAGGCTTTTCTGTCAGGGCTCGGGGAGCCGGCGACTAATGACAGCGTGACCGACGTGAGGAAGAAAGGAGGGATTGAAGGAGACAACCTTTAATGGAGCCTCTGCGGCGACACGCCCCCCGGTGACGTACACGGGTACTGCACAAAGTAATAATAATGTACTTTTTGTACTAGTTTTACTCCTCACAAGTCCTACTCCTTTTTACAAGTATTGTTATTGTTTACATTGTTACTGTTATTCTGTGTTTGCTGTTTTATCACATTTTGGTAACTGAACATTTTTACATCCATGCAACTCTTTTCTGTTGGTGGATCCTTTAATACACCTGTACAACCTGTACATAACCTGTAAAGTGAAGTTATACCAACAAAGCAGCTAGATATTTACGCCCAGAAAATCATTGTCATCAGTAAAATCATTAAATTCCCAAGTCAAAGTCCCAAAAATATGATATAACTATGAATTCTACTAATAGTACTACTACTACTACTAATAATAATAATAATAATAATAATAATAATAATAATAATAATAATAATAATAATATAACAATTTATTATGAGGATATCGTTACACTTACAGTTTTCATTTGACCTTATTTTAAATTAATTAAATGATAATATTTGCAGAGGTACTTCTGGGGGGCGGGACAAAGGACCGTCAAAGCTGTCAATCAATACTTAAGCACTGTTCTTATTGGTTGTGGAAAAGACCAGCGTATCTCAAATACGTCATCACGCACAGATATCCGACCTGTCCTTGAAGCCACAACACAGCCAAGATGGTCGCATACTGGAGACAAGCAGGCCTCAGGTAAAAATACATGTATATTCACAGAGTTAGCTTTCTGGACAATGTCAGTAACGTTATTTTGATGAAGGATTTGTAATTATGATTCCAAATGTTCACACTTTATTCGAATTCAGGATACTTGGTCCTCCGTGAGCTACGTAACTGCTAGCTACGGTCATAGCTATAGCTAGCTTTTAAATCCATGCGGCTAATTTAGGGCGCTCACGTTAAGCTAATAATCGTCCAAGATGTGACTCTTTCTGTTTCAATGCATCGGACCCATTATTTGTTATTATCGAGGCAGTTGTGCTTTGCCCTTCTAGATTGATCTCTGACAGCATTGCTTGCCCTTTAGCATGCGGCTAACAAGTGTGTCCTCTCTGCAGCTACATCCGCTTTTCCTCTATCTGCGCCAGCGCGCTGCGGGCTGCGCTGAAGCCGGAGTTCAAATCCGAGGCATTGAAGGCCGCAGAGGCGAGCGTCAAGGTCCTCAAACCCAAGTCAGCGGCATGTAAGTTTGTCAGATATGTTTTGAATCTCCAGGACGGGACTGCATATGCAATAATTATCTGCACATAGATGCATCATGGCCCCTGACAGTCTGTGTGTTTCAAGGAGAGGCAGGTTTGACATTGACTGGGGACAGTGTGCAGGTTGTCATTTCAGTCACAGACTGTTAGTAGAAGGACTCAGAACATTGAGGTGGTTAAACTACAAAGTCACAAATCTGTGATATTTACTGAGGTAAAAGTACTGCATTATTGTGAACCCCATTTGCACACTGCAGTATCAAAATGAACTTTAATGTGACGAAGTGCCATTTTGTCCTATGTTTAGTTATTACTAATTCACTGAATGAATATTTGAGCATCCTTTTAAATGTTGTAGACAAGGTTGTTAATTCAGTGTACTTGGGCAAATAATATTGTAGATCAAGAGTCCCTATAACTGTTCATACCTTCTCAACTGACCCTCTGTTTTTAATAGTTATAGAATATCCGCTTATGAGGTTAACCAAATGGCTCAGTACAAAATTGCGTGATCTACTTGAATTTTCTAAATATGAGGTTATTCCAATAGTTTGGAGTATGAGATTAATCGTTAAACTAAAAAATTGGCATGACTTCCATAAAATTATAATTTAGTTTGCCTTATTGTTGAAGAGCTCCCCAAATTGTCAAAGCTTCTGCCCTGCTTGTGTTGAATGCAAAGCTTGAATTCTCAAAAGGCAGATAAAAACCCTTCTTTCATTACATATTTATCTACCGGATGATGCCTTTTATCTTGTGGACCTGACAGAAGGTGCAATAGATGTGTGCTTTGTGTTTCCTTCACTCTTTTGTATATGTTATTTACATAATGTGCCCTGCCCTGGTCATTGTCTACTACATTAAATAATGCTCCAATAAACCTGCAGTCACTGATCTGAATGAGTCTTTTTGTTCTGCTTGAAATGCAAAATGATTTTCATGAGGAACTTTTCAGTAATTTTTCTGTCCTCCTTATTTTCCTCCAGGATCTGAGCCCATGATGTAGATAGTTTTTCCTTGAGCTGTGGGGTTGGTCCTGTCCTGTCCTGCATGCTGTGGAGAAGGCGCAAAAGATGGATGACACCAAGATGATCTGATTTGAGACTGCGGACCTGAATTAAATAGCTGTTTTTTCCCTATTAATTTGTAATTAAAATTGTATTAAAGATGGAAATCGGAAATACATTCTGTTTCGTTGTTTTTTCCTAGTTTGTGAATGTCGCTTTCACAGCGCTGAATAACAAGAAACTACTACATTTCTGTCTGTAACAACATTTTTTATTTTGGTATAAATGAATCAGTGCAGTAATCTACATAGTCATATCCAGACACATGGTATTTACAGAGGTATGTGTGTGTTGATCCATGAGTATGTCAATAGTTTGTTGACATTTCATTTTCCATGAAGAATCTTACGCCAGGAAGTGTCAAATAAAAACCTCAATATGAATTCATTCGAAAGTCATGCATTGTCCAGGGGATTGAAAACAACTGTCAGGAACAGTATTCTTTGTGTGTGTGTCCAGTGTGAAGGGTTTAGTGGCATCTACCAGTTGCAATTGACTGAATACACACCACCCCTCAAGAAATTGGGAAAACAGCAATTTCTACTCTTGGGTGATTATACACTAATGAAAACATAGTTATACGTATTTTTGCCAACAAATCCTGAGATGTTATAATAAAATAAATCCTTGTGCTTTTTGGAATATAAGAGTCGGTCAGTCAGCCAACCAACAGAAATGTCAAGAAAAGTCAATCTTACATTAAGGACTAATATAAACTGTCATCAGTCTGTAATCAAACTAAAGTGTTTTTCTCAGTATACATGTAATGGTATCATGAAAAGCATCTGACCTACTAAATACGAGGAATGCCCTGCTTTAGATTCAAATTCTCCAGCCATTCAATTAAGTTAAAAGGTCAAGATTAGTAACAGTATCAGAGAGGGATTCAAAATCTTTCTCAGTGACACTTCAGCAGGATTCATGATTACAGCCAGATCAACAAACATGTTCCCCCTGCTGTCACACAAATCTAATTAAGACTGCAGTTACGTTAAAAAAACTTCTACTGAGCCAAATTTTATTTGCTCTAATACATCAGTTTGGAGTGATACGAGTTCAGTGTGGACACTTCTGATGTCCTGTATGACCAGATAGTATCAGCCAAACCCTAGCTGTCTTTCTTCTCTCTGGTCATCTTGATCATGGTCTCCGGCGATCGGTAGAGGAAGATGAGTTTCTCAAACAGCGTGTGCTCCAGCTCCATCTCTCCTGTCTCACGCACCACGAAAATGTCCGTGCAGAGTTTCAGGACTCGGTCCACACACGGCAGCTCCTCGAACATGATGGACCTGGATATCCCGTTGAAGAACTCCCTGACGAACTTTCCGACGACCAGCACCACGGACATGTACAGGCCTATGATGCTGTGGTAATGGGGAAAAACAGAGATCATCCGTGTCATCAATGGAAAATGTAAAGACAAATATTGAGAATAGAGAAGAACACAGTGAGATATTAACTTACAGTTATAGGAGGATTTAAAAAACAGATTTCTGGCCAAAAAGCAGGTGAGATCAATGCATAGTTACATACCCATGTCCAGCCAGAAAGCCCAGACTGGACGGGCTGACTTTATCACTGAACACCACGATCTCTATGCTGTGACACTTGGGATTTGACGAGGTGACAACAGGGGAGCACTCCTCTACCGACCACCACTGGTCTGCCTGTTGTTCTGACGTCGAAGTGACCTGTTGAAGTTTGATCGACATGGGCCTGAAGAAAGCCAGCGCCTGGTCAGGACGCTCTGACTGACCTGAAGGAAGACGTGGCAGGGTTAAATTAAACAGCATGTTTCAACCAAGAGATCAATGCACGGCAGATCACTCTGATTAGTTCATTAATCATTTTTGAGCCCAGAAAGCTCAAAATGAGGCCTGATATCTCCAGGTAGACCAGAAACAAACCCTGAATGCATTACAGACAAATGGGATCATATTATTAAAAAATCTAGCTAAGATGGATTCCTTTGGATATTCTATGTACAATGCAGGTTCTACGTATACATTTGTAGTGATGTCAATAAATAATGTACAATAAACTGCTTACTAACCTGCTTTCAGCCTGGTTGCCATTTTGGACTCTGGTCCTTTGGGACCCCTGAGGAACTTTGGCAGCAGAGAATCAATGATCCTACAGGACACAATAGCAGAGTTTAACACCAAGTCAGACTGAGAGAATACCGAGTGATGTTGCTGAGGTTGTAAAAGTGTTGAGAAAAAGTTAATGACATACAGTCCTTCAACTCATGTAATGTCATAATAGGGTTGTTTCAATATTGATACCATTATGAAACTCGGTACTCGCTATTGGTCAAAACACAAAGTTCAGGTATCGGACTTTCCTTCCCCAAAAATGTGCATCATTTGTAGATATGACCTTAACTTAGTGATTTAATTTAATTTGATTTAATAAAGCGTTTCTCTACCACTAAAATCTCTAGTAAGGAAGGAACCTGCATTTACACCATTTACACATACATATATATTTACATTTTGTTCTGTTTACTGAGACTCACACTTGTTTGCTGCTGTTGCCTTTGAGCATCTGGACGATCCCTTCCCTCAAGACCTTGTCCTCAAACTTCACAGTGTGTTCTCCCACCGACTCTGCGTTCAGTGATATTGACGCATTCCTGTGCGGAAAGGAGAAGAGCGGTCAGTACACACTGTACTAATAAAGAAACACGTGAGCAGACACACACACACTGACCTGAGCAGTGTCCAGCGTAAGGTCATGTATATATGAGTAGAGTTGCTGAGCTCCAGTATCATGGCCTCACGACTGGCCGGGCTGATAGTCCACAGCAGACTGGCATCACTCTTGATCTTTGCAACAACAATGTCATCTGCAAAGTAGTTCATGATGAACTGCATGGCAGCCTGGGAGAGAGGAAGTGGATTAGATAAATTTCACCGGAGTTCTAAAATGAATTAAATCCTTATTGTGTCTCTGAGTGCCACATGACAGACAGACAGGAAACAAGAGGAGAGAGGTATAACATGCAAGGCGCCTGCCAGACAGAAACCAGTAACACTGTTTTTTTATCGTTTGTTTCTTAGACCAGGAAACTGGACTGTTGGGCAGACGGCTGGACAAAAAGAAAAGACCGCCACAAGTAGATATACATAAATATTAGAAAGAGCCCCCCCTCATGGCTGTGGGCAGTTATTAGGATTGAGACAGTTATTTCCAACTTTTTAGAAACATTATACACTTTGCTGTCACATTCACAGTGGCGACTGGTTTTGTCTCACTTTGGTGTTTACAGTGATATTAATGAAAGGAAGTTATTCTTACTGGCTGGGTCGCGTAGAGTTTGGCGAGTCGGTTGAAATCAGCCTCTGTGTACGGAACCAAGTTCTGCTCCTGGGCACTCATGGTGAACAGAGGCTGTGGAAACACAATCAGAATGACACACTTAAGAGTAAAACCTACACCTAAATCATCACTGGTGTGAACTATGATGGAACTGCAGGGTTGCAGCGGCATCGTTCTAGGGATGGAAATGTTGGTCAATCTGTCGGTTGGTTGGCTTCTATGGTCCAGACTGAAATAATTTGACAACTACACGACAAGGTGTCTAATTCCCATGCAATTCTCCTCAGACATTTATGGTCTCTGGTGGCAATCCTACTGACACTCATGGTGGTCCTCTGACTTTTGCTCCAGCTCCACCAAGAGGTTCATATTTTGTTGTTGTGAGTGAAATGTTTCACTTTTTGATGGATTCACGTGAAACTGCATTTTGTATACTTATTCAACTTGCCTTCTGGTGATCATCTAAATTTTAAAAAGGATGTAATTTAGTCCTTCTCCCTCTGTTTAAATGGTGTTAATGTGTAAACCGGTGACTTTTATCCACAAGACACCACAGCTTATTATTTTTTTTACTGTAGTACTTCATGAAAAAAACAAACTTTCAAATAAAACAGACTTTCTATGGATATTAGCCACCGCAGTGTTTTAGAACAGAAGCACAGAAACGCTAAAAGTTAACAGCACACAGTCGACCCGTTTGTATCCTGACCTCATATCCTGCGACGCTGAGCTGGATGGAGACGTCCACTGGCCGATTGGTGACTCCGGCTGCTGACTGGACCAATGACATGAAGAGAAGCGGGAACCAGATGATGCTGATGAGGGCGAAGATGATGACTCCTCCCATCCCATATTTCACCACCTTCTTCTTCTTCTGCCCTGGAGGGTGGGGGTATTTCTGGAAGAATTACGGTAACATTAGTGTAGTTCTTACTAATTCATGCAAGTCAAATATTCACTGTACTGTATTATAATTTCATTTACTTAAAATCACAGCAGACCTTTCACATTATTTCAATCTGATTTTCAGTATGTGCTATTGTTTTAACACTGGTCTAAATATTACAATGATGGTGATGATGAAATGCAGCGGGCAGAATGTGTACTACATGTTCTCATTTACTTTCTCTGCCTCCCTCCAGCACTTGAGTATAAATATGTTAGCATAGATGTCTTCAACACAAATCCAACTGGAAAGAGACAGAGTGGTGTCGGTCCAAACCCAATCCATTACTGCCCTCAACTCTGTCAGGAAGGGAACCATACGAAAACTGGAGGTGGAGACAACAAGAGAGAAATTAGAAAATGCACCATACAAACTGTTTAGGAAAATCAAATACCAAACGTAAAACAATTCACAAACATTCTCAGCACTCCATCATGAGGGTCCATGGTGTAGAACATATATCTTCCTGAAATGCGTACAATCTGCAGACTGTCAGTGGAGATATTGTATTCACCAAAGCCAGTAACTGTTTTTTTTTTTTACCCTTGGAAGAGAAAGAGGTTCAGGAAGTTGAAGTTCTTGGTGAGGAAGTTGCCCAGGATGCGGTTTGGGTAGCCACATTTGATTTGGTAGGCAGACAGGCCGAAGTAGATACACTTTACAAAGTACCAGAGCTGAGCAACGGGGTTATTGTTGAACCTCCTGCGGAGCAAAATCAATGAACACATCTAAGATCACATTCGTTTTAACAGTTTTTCTTAATGATCTAATTGAAAAACTAAATATAGGAATGGAGATCTTTGGAGATTTTCTTTCATTTAAATAAAATATTTAAAATATCAGTTGAATAATTTATGAAATTGGTGACCTTTCTGTGACCCCGGGGAGGATGAAGAACAGCCAGAAGTGTATACCGAACACCAGCACCACTTGGAAAACACACTTTCCCAGCAGAGACTTCTTCAGGTAGAGGGCTCGGTCTGCGATCATGGTGCCAAACTGCATGAGCAGCATGACGAGGAAGGCCTCCGGGACCTGGTCCTCCGACAGAGACTCTGTGATGTCAGCGGCTGCAGAGTATTTCTATAAAGAGAAAAAGCCTGATTGTGTCATACCGTACATGGAATTATGATGCATTTTAAGTGTGTATATCCTTGGTTTGATGAGAGGCAGGGCAGACTCTTACCCCAAAGGCCCAGTATCCATATATAGTGATAATGAAGTTGACAACATCGATTAGAAACATGAGGGCATAGACGTCACACACAGGACTGTATTCTGGGTGGATGATGTCATAGAAAAACTGCCTTATGGGAAGGTAAATGCGAAGGGCGCTGTGGAACAAAAAAGAATTTATATAGAGTCAGAAAACACTTTTCTCCAAAATTTCAGATTCACAAACTCTGAATGTTAAACTCAAAGAGGAAACAAATAAGTTATATAGTGGGAAAATGTCTCTAGCCTCCTTAACAGATATACAAGCAGAGTTAGATTTCATTGATACCTTTGACAGCAAAAAATGTAAAAAAGATCGGCTTTTGGTCCAACATAACACAAGACAGTCTTTTAAGTGTGCTGAGCATGAATTAACTTTGTATCATTTGATTTTGCAGACTTAATACATATTCTAACAGATCAATATTTATTGATGCTGTGATAATTGACGTTGATAGCTGTGTTAATAACAGGGTCCCCTTAATGAGAAAATATGTCTTGATCTCCTGGAGAAAAGGTCACAAGTGAAAAAGAGACTCTTCAGGCAGAAGGTAGGGTAGTCTGATGTTGATTTAAGACATCAAATGTGGAGCAAAACAAAACGACGCACACTTCTATGATGGCAGCTTTGGCCTGCAGCATCCCCCCTCGGACCGCCTGTCTCATCCTCTGCTTCCTGGTCAGCAGAGCCTTGTGTTGTCGCCGATTCTTCTTCTTGTTCTCCTTCTTGGGCTTCAACTCTCCAGTGAAGAAAGGACACATGAAAGGAAACATGTTGTTAGTAACAAGTAAAACAAGAACAAAATAAAAGCAAAACTAGATTCACACAGACTCTAATTTCTCCAAGTATCTCAAGCTTTTACTAAATATTCACCATAATTTTCTGTCGACTCGCCCCTCTTTCTACAGAATATGGAGGTGGTGGAGGCATGGAGAGGGAGGAACTTCAGCCGGCGTTGAGATTTCTCTTTGTTGCTCTTCCTATCTCCTCCTGTCATCTTCTTCTTGTCCACTTTCTTCTTCATCTTCTTGAAGAAATCGGGCATTTCAACCTCCTTGTTGTCCCATAGCCCGTGGCACTGCACAGTCATGGACAAAAACAGAGTCTTACATGTGAAACTTACTGCACAGCAACGCAGCTGGTGTACCCTCACAAGACCTACAGCAGCAGCTGAAAGAGAATATGAATTTCAATTATGATTTTTTCACCTTGAGAATAGACCGATGGAAGAACAGGGCAAGTAGCTGAATGAGGTCAAACAGGACATAGCCATCTTTCTTCTCCACCCCGATGATGTTGGGCAGGGCGAAGGGTTGATCGGCGTTGATGCCTCGGTAGGCAGAAGTGGTCCAGGGGAAGAAGCCAAACTGGAAGAAGCACTTTACCACAACTGTCACCTGAGAAACAGAGGAGGCAGTTTTGGATCATGCATCAGCAGAAATCAAAAAATGTGTAATTGTCATTAAGAAGTTCCTAGTTAATATGAAGAACTGGGTCCTTCTTTGATTGTATTTTAGGTTTAACAAATGAACAGATTGTTTTAATAAAAAATAATTTATGTTCCTTTTTCTCTATTTGGTTTTAGATTCTTAAAAAAAACTTTTGTTTAATGAGATTATACCTGTACTTTACTGTTCAAAAAGCAGTTTAAATCATTAATGAGACAATGTTAATGAATAAGAATACAAAATACAGTGGGGGGCTAAACTTGTAGAGGGAGGGCACAACTGAATAATGGGGCCATGTTTTCTGGCACACACACATGTTTTTCAAACCTGATACTTGCCTATATCACCCACAATGCAACTAAACCGCCGACAGTAGTGCTTAGCCTCCAGCATCAAGCAGAGATGAGTGGTGTGCTCTAGAGGTCTAATGAGCTCACGTATTATGAGATATTTTTCTACTTTTAAACTTGTGGTCCTCAGCTGCAACTGACGCTCACTGAAGTGACATACCAAGGCAAGGCAATATATCAAATTTCTCACATCTCCTACCCCAGCCACCAATGGCTCCTTTAACGGTCAAGTCATGATTTATAGGGATCTACTGGCAGAATTGTTATATAATATTTATAATTTTGTTTTCATCAGTGTATCACCACCTGAAACTAAGAACTGTTGTGTTTTTGTTACCTTAGAATGAGCCTTTTGTGTTCCATGCCATGCTTCTACAGTAGCCCAGAACAGACAAACACTGACTCTGGAGAGGTCCTTCTGTGTTTCTTTGTACTTGATTTGCATGAATTTCAGTCATCAGTTTCTCAAAAAAACCTTGGCATGTGCACCTACTGCTTGATTTTATCTTCACACACATTTCCATACATTTACTCTGAGAAATAAGGTAAAACGACCTTTTCAGCAATGTTACTGTCTCCTGCTCTGAGAGTGTAGCTTTTTTGACAAGTTGCCCACATTTGAATGGTGCAACTTTAACAGGTGCAACAAAAACAGGAACACAGAAACAATATCAGCTGCTAAATAAAACTATAAGACAAGTTGAGTTTCTAACAACCATCCCTATGTTACTGTTGTAACAGAGCAATTGTGAGAAATATTGGGTATAATATGTGACACCTTGTTAAATTTTAATTTAGTCTGCCATTATTACTGGAGTATTCCTCCAGTGAAGAATGAATTATTTATGAAACATAAAAATGATTGCAGCCCTGTTGTCTATTTTCTTTAAAACGAATATTAAAACCACCATGATTAGGGTGCCATAAAAACGTACCTCTGTGTAGATTATGGCGGTCATCCAGAAACGTTTGCTCGGCCGGGGCACGGACAGCATGGCCCAGAGGAAGATGAGAATGGGCAGGATGAGTGACAGGAAGGAAGCCGACATCATGTGGTTGAGGATAATGACAAAGTAGCACAGCATTTCTGATTTGGACACCATGGTGTTGTAGAGGGCAAACCCCAGCTTCACTGGCCTTGGCAACGTTGTGAAAAACTTATCGGACTCTGCAATCTCATCATTTTCAAACATGCTATAGAGATGATGGTGGGAATAAAAGAGAATGAGTGTGAAAAGTCACACAAAAGATATATGTTAAAAAAAATCTTATATTCCAGTAAACCCTTCCTTGTGTTTACTTACTTGTTAAGGAGCAGGTCACTGGCAGTGAGATTCCTCGTTTCCTGACTCAGAGGTCTGGGAGACTCGGGGAGGTCGAGGCTTTTCTCCCCATCACTGTCCCTAAAGCCCAACGAGGTGCTTTCTAGGTAATCGATGCATTCATCTTCCTTCCCCTGATGTGTTTCCTCCTTCAGCTCTTCTATCTCAACCTCGAGATCCTCCTCTCGATGTTCCTCTTCCTCCTCTCCCTCTTCTAGTTCTTGCTTACGTCTCTTGTCTCCTTCTCCATCCTCTTCCTCTTCTCTCTCTTGTAGTTCTTGCTTCTTCTCACTCTCTGTATCCTCCTCATCTTCCTCTTCTTGCTCGTGATATTCCTTTTGAGGGCCGTCATCGTCACAGCTTTTGGGACAAGGATAGAGACAGGGATATTCTAAATTTAAGATTTTAGAGAATGTGTACTTTGAAAAAGTTCGGGAATCTCTCTACAACACTTCTCCTACTGTCAACAGCCTCACCTTGGTGAAAGTTCATCAGTCTCAGTGGTCAGGTCGACCTTGGCTGTTCTCAAGAGCTTTGATCTGGGCTGGTTAGCTGCAGGAGGAAAAACAGGTGGATCGTCCAGCTCCTCCTGAGTTGGCTGCCGTGAGCCGAGCATGGTCTCATCAGTCATACAACTGAGGGTGAAGAGGAGAGAGAGAGCAGATGAGCATAAAGGGGCTTAAAGTACAGGACTAATGCTGTTGATGTACACACAGCAGATGTATGCACATATAGTATGGAAAACAGAATTAACCTACCTTGAAACACTGCTGCCCCAGGACAATTTGGAGGCTTGGTTCTTCAGCTTGACATAGGCCCGGTTGGAGGAGGGGACAGCTGGCGGGGAGGAAGGGGGAGGCAGCTCGTCTAGGCCATCTTGAGATGAGAGTGTGTTCTGACGGGAGATCCACGATTCATAAAACTGCTTCACACTCTCCTGGCTCACCTCTTTGCCCTGCAGAGCGATCGAGTGGGAGGAAAAGAGGGACACAGAATGCTGAGGCACACAAAGAGGATATAACAGCGTAGTCAGACAGACGGAGAGTGTATCTGGCCCCGAATTTACTGTACCACACGTTTGTGTTGGGGTTCACCTCTCGACTCGACTGATATGGGTTTTTGAAACCATTATCACTGATGAGATCCCATAATAATACACAGCACATTTTGAGTTGTCAAAGCACAGGTGTAAATATTAACAGGAACGATGGCTCCACTCCAGGTCAGTGAGTGAACATGCACAACACCAGAACCCTGGAACTGGCTCACCTAAATGGAATACAGCCATTGTCAGTGTTTTAATAAGGAAGGAATCATTCCACCTGTATTCTTTCCTGCTTTGACTGGTCAAAATGTCTGTAAAGGGTCTAATAATTTTAATAACTGAAAGAAAAAAGAATTCTAGAGAAATGTATGATGTTTTATGGTTAAATAATTATTTATTTAGATTTTTTTTTTGCAGAAGTATGGACAAAATAGACAAAAAGACAGAGAAATAAATGAATAAAATAAATAAATATAACAATGGTTTAAAAAAGGATTATATTATAAAGAGAAATGATAGCATTCACTTTTATAATTAAATACATCAGAGAAATAAGGTCCTTGCTGCACAATGAATATTTTTTTACCGTAAATGTACCATGTTATTTCTATTTTAACCATATAAAAAATTATTGTAAGGATTATATCATTATATCAAGGACATTACATCATAAAGTAAATTATCACCATCACAAATTAATAATAAATTAGCTTGAAGTTTTTTTGAAGTTATTCATCCAGTCCTCTCACCTTCTTTTGTTGCTGGTTGAGTAACGCTCGCTCTAAGCACAGCACCTTAGAAATGTCCCGGCTGTTTTTACAAAACGAGTTCAGACCCTCCGTCATGTCGTCAAGAAGAGCCTGTACAACCACAAAGCTGAACTTCAGGGTGCTTATGACCCGCTGCAGAATGTTTTCTGTAAGGACAGGACAAGTATGCGATTCACAGTTTAAATGCTCCTTGTTTCGTATTACAACAACAATAAAGAGAAAGCTTCTCAGCGATAAAATACAAACTTCTCAGAAGTTTACAGTGGTAGAAGCAAGTAATCTTTTTACCTTTTGTCTCCACTACCTCCTCCGCTACAGTGCTTTCATCCAGTTCATCCTCACTAGAGTCCGCTCTTTCAATACCTTGAAAAAATCAGATTATATTGATAAGTCATTTTTGCAGCTGCAGTGCATGTTTCCACAACTACTAGCTGGGTTAATGTCAAATTCATGACCCCCAAGGATCTCTCCTGTGGCTTCATGTTCAGAACAAAATATCCCTTTAACATTCTGGCAAACACTGATGTACCAAATGAAAAATCTCACCAGGCACTGACGATGAATCCTGATGCTAATTAATTAATTAATTCCTTTCAATTTTGGGAACTTTGGAGAAAAATGTGCAAACAATACACTGTATCATTACATTTTCGTGCTCATTCGTGCTCTGCAGAGGGTAAAGTTTTCTAATTTTAACGACACTGTGGCAGTGCATCCAGTGCCACTTTCAGAAAAATTTAAAAAGATAGAAGTAAATGCAGTATAAATAAATTAAATCTGTTTGCTGAGGATCTCTTCTGTGGTAAAGTACAGTTAGTGAGCAGGCAGAGGTTTCAGGATCTGCTCTATGACACAACTGGACATACTTTTGCCTGTTTTACCAAATTATTCCGTATCATAATTTAACTTTATGAAACAAGACTCCAAAGACTAGTATGATTAAAATAAAACAGCCCACAAAATACAGAATTATATCAACACCACATCGCTCACTCACCCTGCTGTTTCTGCTGCTCTCTCTTTTGTCTCTTCTTCTCCTCTTTTTTAATTTTTTTCTTATCCTTCTTTAGATCCTTCAGAGCTGACTTAGAGCTTGTGACCCAGGCGTTGTACACCAACTGGAAAAGAAAAGGCATTAGATTAACATCCTGAGTTATGTGACCATTAAAACAATTAATGACATTAAAGGGGAGAGTATAATGTAATGAATGTGTAGTTAATGCCAAATTAATTAAATACCATTTATAATTCAATTGAACACTTGTCATTAGTTCTTTTTGTTTCAGGTGTTTTCCTGACTCTCACCTGGAAAGCAGATTTCTTCTTCGTTGGTTCCTCCTCTTCTTTCTTCTCTGGAACTTCCTCCTCTTCCTCCTCACTGTCACTCTCAAACAGGTGGTAGCCACAGTTGTTTTCCACTGCGTATCAGTGACAAAACTACATCGTTAGACTTTCTGTTGAGCTTTTGAGCAATGCATGTGCTGGTTTGTTTAACCCCTCAGTTTGAGAGAACTGAACCACGTTTAATGTTGCGTGATGCTGCTGCTCACCTCCAGGCCGAGACACCCATGGCTTCCACCATTTTCCTGCATCTCTCTTTGCCTTCTCATCATCATCTGGAAAACACAGATCAGTCTGTTCAGCAATTGCTGATATTTTTAGGATTTTAAATTTCATGAAGTAAACACTCATGTAAGTGAGTAAGGGTATTATAAAAGTGGACCAAAAACCCCATGTTGACATAATTAGCTTTGATTATAATAAAAGCACAAACTATTTGGCAAAAACATTTAATGCTTAAATAAGAGATTTTCTTTAATTATGGAACGTACCATTGATATTTTTAGGATTTTAAATTTCATGAAGTAAACACTCATGTAAGTGAGTAAGGGTATTATAAAAGTGGACCAAAAACCCCATGTTGACATAATTAACTTTGATTATAATAAAAGCACAAACTATTTGGCAAAAACATTTAATGCTTAAATAAGAGATTTTCTTTAATTATGGAACATCTCTTCTGTCACAAAAGAGAATGAGATGTCATGTACGCCCTCTTTCTCTTTTTTGTTTAGTAGAGAATAATATGAAAATACTGTAAATACAAACAGACAAAACCTGCATATCTTAAAAAATTTTCATGGAAGGAGCCTGCCAACGCTTTGCTCGTTTATCAACCGTAGAAACAGACAATAAATTGACTTGTGTTACCCAGTGTCACCAGCTCCTGGACGGCAGGTAGAGCTGGTTTGTCTGCTTCTGCTGGCCGACCCTTCTGTTTAGATTTGATCTTCTCCATCCTACAGGAAGAGGGAGAAAATACATGTCACCTGCTTTCTGCTTACTTTTTAGAGAGGAGATAAACAGGAGATTGAGAGGGGAAGTTCTGCTGGTTGTCACTGCACACTGGATCCATTCATTTATAATCAGGTGAGTTGAAATGGTATTGATGTATTTCATTAGGCATTCTTTTTGTTAACTAATATCATTATTCTATTCTTTGTAAATTCCCTTCCTTAGTATTATATTTCACAACTCCAATTGTGCTTTGGCAAAACATATAAAATGTCAAGCCAATAAAGCCTATTGACATTAATTTAATACAGAATTTAAATGTTGTACTTTATACTGACTTTACATGGTTTGATGTTTCTTACTGTTTCTTCAGTGTCTCCACAGATTTCATCTCCATCTCCAGTCTGGCTGCTATTAGCTTCTTCACTTTGGCTTCAAAGAGCTCAGCGCCCCTTAGAGGTAAGGGAGGAAAAGAGCATGACTGTCAGTGTTGGTGTATTTTATCACCGCAGCTTGCTGTATACCCCACCCCACCTGGACATTTGTTTTGTATGCTTCAAATCATGTCAGAAACCTAAACAAGGGGTTGTTTAACATATATGAGTTCAGACCTGGAGGCCAGTATCTTTGAAGCCTTGAGTTCAGAAACCACGTAGAGGAAGTAGTAGCTAAGGAAGACCCTCCTCTGTGCCAGGAGGACGATGAAACAAACCGCATCCCAGAGGATGCCGGCCTCATCCGCAGGCAGCTCACACTCATCATCAGGATCAGCTGAAAAATCAATGTGTTACACTCTGTCTGAATAGCTCAATGGTAACTTTGACCAAACTATCTGGAGACATCAAGAAATGCTCAATGTCTTAGTTTCCCGTTTTGTGAATCTGTCTAATAGCAGCAATAACGTTTCTTCAAGTATCAATTCATAGTATGAATATACAAACACAAGAATGTCCTGAGATTTAAGATGATTTATCATCTGTTAAAGACACTTACGGACGTCGTAGCCTTTGATGGTGCAGAACATGCTGAAAGCCTGAATAAGCCAGCAGCTGTTCTTCATCAGGCTGTCCAGGTAGGCACAGGAACCGAGCTGATCACAAAAGACATTGGAATAGCAGAGAGAAGCTATAACGAAGTACAGAGGCTGCTGCAAATGGTGAAACATTATCTGATCTTAACCGATTTGAAATGATTTCTTTACTGTGTGGTAACTCACAGACAGCAGGTTCTTCATGCCGATCACAAAGCAGGTGTATCCGATGAGCCAGTCCCACAGTCGCAGGATGTATCTGACTGGCTGCATCAACACACTGCCTCCGAACAACATGAAGTAGAAACAGGCTAGTAGGTATCCCAGACAGAAGATGTTGATCCGCGTGGTGCCGGTGATGAAGAGGAGGCACAGCACCAGCCAGAAGAAATAGTTGAACACAAACACCTTTACCATGTCGAGGTAGCATCTGAGGACCAGACAGAGGGACATTTTATCACTGAAAAAGAGCAACATAACACAGACATGCTGCCAGAGATGACGAAAACTGAAAATGAGTCATTCCTTGCTTTACTGTGGAAAATGACAGAACCAGAATTTTTTGTATCTACTTGTTAAAGGTAATCTAAAAGATTGGAGATTTTTGATAAGAAGGTTGACACCTCTCATGCCTTTGCACTTAATATGATCTACAACCATGATCTTTTGTCTTTATTATTGCCTTTATTTATTTCTGACTAAAGTTAAAAACACACCTGCTGGAGAGCTGGAGAACAGTACCATGCTGCTGTTCGTCAAGCCAAGATAGCTTTTCTCATTTGTTTCCAGGCTTAATGCTAAGCTAATCTTTTCCTGGCTGTAGCTTCATAATTAGTGTATAGACATTATGTTGATTTCAACCTACTCAGCTAATAAAGCAAACAGGGAAAACGTCAAACTCTTAGTGAAGCATTTTAAAAGAAAAATTATGGACTATAACTGCATCTGACATTATTTTGGTCATAGATTAATCTCTATCTGTAGATCTTTTAGGAAAAAACTGCTGTAAAAATTCAAGTAACAACACACAACTTGATAAATCAGATAAAAATAATTGATGATCAAAACTGCTGATTAATTTCCACGTTAATGGAGTTGATGATTGTTCTGTCATTGTTACAGTAAGCAGCATTGCAAAACACCATATTCCATTCATCAGTGAGACCAGGTGTTAGCGTTCATGAAAGACATTTAATGATGGATAAGAAACAGGCCACTGTCCAACTCAAATGCCCAATTAATCAGCCAATAAAAATTGTTACTCCCTTACAAGACAACCTATTCCATTCTAATATATTGTCCATGAATGTGACTAATATCAGTTTTTGGCATTGATTAAGTTCTGTTAACAGCGAGATGGCAAATCTGATGAGAGAGGGAAACAAAGCCCATAAACGAAGCTCCAGTCTAACACGGAAATGAGAGATGTCCATGAGTGCTGAGCCAGCAGTTTCACTTTACCCGAACAGCTTTATGGGTTTGACAACTCCCATAAATGAATAATCTAACTGCCCTTAATGCTCCGAAAAAAGACCACAAACCGGCAGGATGGACTCACAGTTTTCCACCTACAGTGTATCCTACAGAGCAGGAAGCTGTTTGAATTACGGAGTTCATGCTATGTCTTGTTCCTATCTGGGGTCTATAAATATAGACGCTGAAGTTGAGTCACGTGCAGGAAGAGTGGAAAATAAAGAATTAGTTTAGTTTCTGACCTGCAGTGAAGGAAGTTATCAACAGGTATGAACTGGTTGAAGGAACTAGGATCCAGACTACGACTGATCTCAACATTGTCTCCAGCCAGCAGTCGTATCGCTGCCCGGTTCTCCTCCTCAAACACCTGCAACTGCAGAGAAGAGCAGAGCAGCAGGAGGAGGTCGTCTGCAGAGAGCAGAGGGGCAGTCAAAATCTGACATGATGAGGAACAGGTTCAAAGTCAAGACAGGAAAGAGTAATGATAAACTCACAGAATATGAGTGAAGGATCGGGTGCTCTGGCAAAATCAGGAAAGTAAAACCACTTAATAACATTGGATGTTAAAGGATGAACTGCAGTTCTCCAGGGGTAATCTGATGAGAAAACAGAATAAAGTAAAATAGCATTGGATTACTACTGAAAGACTTAAACGCTGTACATAGTAAGAATATAGTTACCAAAATAATTGTTAATAAAAAACAATCATTAGTTGCAACTCTACAATTGGTGAAATAGAATTACTTGATGACTGTTATTAAAATTGATTCATCATTTAAGATGTGTAAAAGCAGGAATGTTAAGCATTCTAGTTCCAGTTTCTTTACTGTGTTCTTGATTTGCAGCTGTCCTCTATTACACGTAAAGTAAACGTGTATATAATATATAGTAAAAGTGAATATCTTTTTGTTTCTGGACTGGTTTGTTGGACAGAGAAAAGCCATAAGATGAAATTTGAGATCATTTTCTGATATTTTTTTAGACGAGACCATTAATCAGTTAATATTAAAAAATGACTGACAGATTATCAGTGTGCTCTTTCCTGTGATGTTTTTCTCACAGTTGTTTTTTCATCAAATCTCTTGTTAATGAATCACTATGGATGGTGCTTAAGCTTCTTCTTCCTTTGATTTTTCATGCTTCTCAGTTTCTAAAAAGCAAAACACTAAAAACATCAACCAACACTGGGTGTTTAAAACTGCAAATGTAAAAGTATTGTGAATATACATCAGTAACTGGATATAAATAATATACATCAGCAGTTTATTTTCACAAAATTTCACATAAAAAAAAAAAATTCCATACCAGCACAGAAAGCAGGCGGGATGCCAATGCAGAGCACGTACTGCAGCACCATGAGCCCTGCAGTGAAGCAGCAGTATTTAAGCCACACCTCTCCGATAGCCTTCCTGCGTCTTCGTAACAGGAGAGCCATTAAGGCACAGGAATGTAGCAGGGCATAGAAATCCATCCTCTGACCAATCACGTTCACGGCCATGATCAAACAAATCTGAGAAGAAGTGTGTGCATGTAAAGAAGTCAGTGTCAGGTATGTTTCATAGTTCAGATACACATGAGCAGAAATATGAAAGAGCCTAAAAAGTACCTCCAGTCCAAATTTGTAGTAGCCGAAGTTGATGAAGTACTTGATGCAGGGCAGGATGCCGTGGTCCAGGTGCTGCCTGGTGATGCCCTGGAAGATGATGCTGTAGGGCGGGGGCTTCAGGTCGTTATGTAGACGGAAGTACAGCTGGTGCCGATGGACTGTTGCCTCAAACACCAGCAGGCCCAGCACCATCAGATGGTTCTACAACAGAAGAAGGGAATAGGTGATCTCGGACAATATCCAAGCAACTTCAAAAACAAATTCAAACTCTGGACCAAACTGGTGGTGTGCCTCTTAAATTAAAACTGGTAGTTAGCAATCCTGTTGTCTTTCTGGGGCCTTTGTCTGAGATCGGAAGGATTTTGTTAAGCTTCACAACTATATAAAGCTATCTAAAGTATTTTCAACCACAGTTTTACCTGCAATAAATAAAAAGCTGATTGTGTTGGAGCCTGAAGGTGGTTGAGTGTGCTCAATAATATAATGGAATGACAATGCAGTTTTGTGTGATACTTGTGATTTAAAAGAAAGAAAGAAAGAAAGAAAGAAAGAAAGACTTAGGCAGGCATATCACCATACCTGGAGACAGGGGAGGATCCTGCCCTCACATTTAAGCAGCGCTCCACACCAGTACAGCGGGTCGACAGGCTCGATGTAGAGAACAGACTTCCTGAGCAGCTCCAGCATGTTTCCCCTCATCTCCACTCCATCATCCAGGCCCGAGCTGTTAGAAGGTACCAGGCCCTAAATACAAAATCAAATATGAAGGATGGTGCACGCAAAAGAGTAGTTAAAGCATATCATCATGTGCTGCTATCAGAGGTATTATTAACAACTGCACAAAACACATACAGTTATGGATACTCACAGCTGTGCAGTTTGAAGAATAATCAAGGGGTTTGATGACTTTCAGCTGGTAAAACATTTTACACACCACCATGACGCAGGCCCAAACAGCAGAGATGCTGGATGCCAAAGGTCGTAACCGTTGGAACGGCAGTGCAAACGCCCACAGAACCAGAAAAAGTAAGTTCATCAGAGAAACCTGTTAAAATGGGAATCATGTCAACTAAATTAGTGAACACAGAACTCCACATTTAATCTGAGCAGAATAACTTAATGTTTGTACTGATCAGTCACCCCACCTCTTGCAGTGACACCCAGATGATGCCAGAGGACACGATTTTGAGGCTGTGGAGCTCCAGCAGTCTCCAGCACTGCTCCTGGATCTTTTGGATTCCTGACAGAGCCAGAATGAGCACCAGGCTCGCCCGGTCCACAATCACAAACCACTTGTTCTCAGGACTGCTGGCAATGGACTCTGGGAGGAATAGAAGGTAGTGAGGGTAGGGAAGGAGGAACCGAGACACTCATCTATAATACATTGTGATATTTGTGTAACAGCCGAGGAAACCATGACACAAAAATGTGACAAGAAACGTGTGTGTACTTGTAAAACATCTATTCAATGGCAACAAAGGTTGAACTGATAAAGATTTTCAAAGTTAAAATAGTGAAGTAGTGACTAAAATTCATAACAGGCAATACATGGTGCCAGTGTCTGAGAAACATATAATGCCATGTCAATAAGTTATCCCGCTCCATTGACACAATAAAAGGAGACATAGGAGCCATTTGGGGTCTAAAAAGCAGCAAAAGTTGACCGTTGAGTCTCACTGACTCTCAATTGCTAGATGAGACTCAGCGATTGATTTTTGGTGATTGGTATTTTTAAATCTAGGCGGGTAGGTATGGTACAGGTGTGCTAGATCACTTCAGCCATGCTTGCTTTAAGCTGCTTCGATCATTAGTTTGTTTGTGTTATTGTGTGGTGTAAAAGGGTACGTTCAGACCCAAACTGACATGTTACACCAAACACCAAAGTTAGTTTATGGGTTACTGAGGCATTCTGCTGGACCAATTCCAAAATTCTCTGTACCGATTAGTGAGTTAGACATGAAAATATGTAAAAATAGAGCACAGATTTGAAAATTCCAGAATTCCCCTTTAAGCTGTAGATACCCTCTCCTGTCATCTCTTTTTGCTCCTCAGATCCTCTCTCTGAGGGGGTTTGTAGTGCGACGCTGTTTAGGGTCTCCTGACTTTTTCCAGCTCCCATTTGTTCCTTCACAAGCCTGGAGGACAACAGGGAAACATTTGAAAAGTCTACACAATTATCAATTATTTCTCAATACCATACCCCAAAATAGATGCGGCATATATGAACATGAATTATATGTTAAAACAAGTATTTTTTTCTATCATACTTTTTATTTAAGCCATTATTTTACCAGGAAAATAAGCATGACATAGTATGTACTGTAGAAATAAACGCTAATTCATTAGCAGAATCAAGATTTAAACAAGGACCTTACCTTTTCTGGAACTTTTCAATGTTTTCTTTGATGCTGGGAATTCAATTAGAGAGACACATGCGTTGAATATTACAGTGAGTATTACTGATATCTCTGATACTATGATAGACACTGAAGAAAGACAATAATGTCAGCATTACTAGTTAACTCAATGTTAAATCATTTTTACACAACCAAAGCAGGTCAGATGGTTCTCCTTGAGGGATCCACAGGCAATATGTTTACACCTGGTTCAAACACTTATTAGATCTACAGGCAATAAATCCACTTTGTGATATGCAGTTAACTCTGATGGGTCTTTACACAAAGCGTCAAAGCGTCTGAAATGTGAGCGCAACAAAACATTTATGGGGGAATAAATGCAGCTCTTACGGTTCAGATATCACATTGACTGAACTCCTGAGCTCTTCCTCCCTGAGTGGAGAGAAGAATGGATAAAAAAATTAGATCAAACAGAGATATACAATGTGTTTAGCAGTCAACCACAACATATATAAAGTACATACAGGAAACACGGTAAGTGCTTGTTTTAACATCCAAGAAAAAAAGGGCACTCCCATCCATCAGTAGGAAGCATGCACTATTTTATTAGAGTAGGATATTGTCTCTCTGCCTGCACATATTCTTGCCATCTCACCTGGGAGCCTGTCTGACAGGTACATTGTCGAGGTCAGTGAGAGTCAGGAAGTCTGAGTTGAAATAGTGCAGCTGAAGGATGCAAGCCAATAGGAACGCGGCAGGAAGCAGGATACGTGCAAACAGCTCCACTGTGTCGTACCGTTCCAAACCCAGATCACGGAGACTGAAAAGTCAGATGATAATGAACAAGAAGAGCCAAAAATGCCATACGGTTATGACTGAATTCATATCTATGAACATATGTATTTAAAACAAACTTAGGCAACAGAAACTCACCCTTCCTCTGACATGCCCATGATCTGTCTGAATAGCGCAGACACACTTCTGAACTGGTACATGTAGATGGCGATCAACACCACCATGGAGTAACCGACCACCACTGCCCAGAACGTCTTTAGGAGCCGACGCCACACATCATAGCGGATCTGTGGGGAGAGAAAGAACACACATTTGTCTCATTATTGGCTTTACGAAATTGTCACAACGTGTTCTGCTGTTAGTGTAATTTAAATTCCTGTTTGCATATTAAACGAGTGCTGGTGTCAGGTTTGTGTTGCCTATTTCCCTTCGATCACAAACTCCAGTATGTAAAACACCACGATGTTGCTGATGGTGTCCGAACAGACAAATAGTGTCTTACGTCACCTCCACAGCCATTAGGCCTTCCTGTAAGTGCCTACCGTGTTTCTAAAAGGTCAGCAGAAACATAAGATGGGGGAGAAAAAACAGGAAAACAACGGCAAAATAATGACTGTGTATGTGTTTATGAGTCATAATCAATACTTTTAACTGTAAAATTGTATCGCTGAGCGGTTTCTATAAGAGCTGGATCCGTCTGAACGTTTTTATGCTAAAACAACGGCGGAATGATCCACTAATGATAATTTAGAAGTGAACACATTACAGTGTAAGATGAAGCTAAAACTATGGTGGCATCTCAACTACTGAAGCAGATTTCCTCTTAACCACAGTCTTAATATCAAATTTCCATCCTTCATCTACTCTACTATTTTATATATAGTACATAGTCTGAGAATACATGCATACTATATGCGACGACAGTATTAGGGCTAATGTTAGAAAAATGTATTAGAGATTATATTGCATAATATTGCAAGAAAAAGCTGAGATGATTAAAGAGAAAGAGCCATAATAAAAAAGGTTGCTTTAAGTCATATGTCATGTGTATAGGCTGACTGGATGATATATAATGCATATTTGAGCATTTCCTGCCAGTCCAAAGGCTGCCTTCAGTGACTGTGATGTCACGTCACCTTGGCCTCCCATTCATTTTGATGGTGACAGTCTCTACCCACACTGTAAAATCTGACAAAGCGATCCTACGTAAAAAATAGAGCAAACCGATCATCTCAAAACAACCAGGTAAAACAGACTAATCATTTTAAGGTAGAAACTTTTTAGCACATACAATCTAAATGTTGTAGTCCACTTTACTATAGGTGATTCTGAGGTTACTGGTTTCCTGGATTTTTTAAAAATAAAGTCAACTTTGAAATTGTACAGTACAGGATGCTTCCGGTTGAAATGCCCAGGGAAGCAGTTCTAAGATGCACTTTATCAGGACCCGTGAAGTAGAAAAATACCACAATGTTTAAAATTGCACCTATACCTCTATCATTAAAATTCCACATAATCATATGACTTAAATGTTCTTCATTTCACATTTCTTTTACTTCACTGTAAAGTCCATTATCAGTGTGCACTGAGGCTTTAAATTCCCACATCACACTTGTGAATGCTGACTTTTTTTCTTTTTTTTTTACCAGGATTTGCTTTAAATCAGATTTTTTAAGAGTCAGGCTCTGCACATACATAGTTCTGCATAGTTAAACATGTAACTGAAAGAACAAGAAGAAACACATATTTTTGTGTGGACCATGAGCCACTCAATGGTGAGATTTATGGCTGATTAGAGGTGTTTACAAACAGTTTCAGTTTTCCGCCTCTGATAAAGAGCAGCGAGTATCCACCAAACGCTGTTTGTGTATCTGGCAGATGATCTGACAGGGATACAACCACATCAGCAGAACAACAAGCAGTGACATTATGCACATCAGACTATAGGACATTTAGATTCTGGTTGCTATTTGCATCATTTGCTTTGAGCCCACTGAGCTTCAATCACTGTCCAATAACATGACTAAACTCTGGTTCCAGATGTCTGGAGAAAACCAGCTCCTCTGATGTGCTCGAGCTGCTGCTTTAGAGCACATCTGGTTATTGACTCACACATCATGTGACTGGTTACACTGTCTTGGATAATAATAAAGGTTGCTTAGTGGTGAAACATTTGACTTCAGCTCCCAATCATCACTCATTTACACACAAAAAGTAAGAATGCTCTGACCTGTTTCGTACAAAATTCTATTAAAATCAGACAGACTAAATGTTAGCTGTCTATTACACTAAAATCACTTACCTGGAAGAGGACAACGCAGAAAAGGAAAAGGACAATGTAAAGAATCTTGTAGACGACCACCTAAGCAAGT
>CAEMYA010002124.1:720661-735083 GCA_903131615.1 Diplodus sargus
ATTCCGCCTTTAAGCTCTGCTGCTCCCTCCTCTCTGTTAGCTGCTGACGAAACATCAACCAAAAGCTGAAGCTGTAGAAGACCTGCAGCAAGCACATGGCGGCACAAGTTGACATGTAGTGTACATGCATATTTTTACAATCTTCTATAGTAAACATAGTTAGGTTCAAGTTCATATTTCTGTAATAATTATAATGTAATCTGGTGAGCAGAAAAAGTGTTTCTCCTAATGTGCCTACCATAAGAATAAGTAGCAAAATAACTTGTCGATCAAAGACTCTGATCTGTGGAAAAATGATTTTTTTCCTTAGGTTTAAAGTTTAAAATGAATTAAGTGATGAAGTGAAATAACTGGCAACTGAATTGTTGAAGCCAACATGTGCTTATTGTTCAATCTGCTCTGAAAATCCTGAAATAATTTTAAAAGGATCTTCTTGGGATCCCACATGAACTCACTATTATGTGACAATGTTTGAACAATCCTGGTTAATTCTGTGAGATATTTGTGAGGTTTCTGCCCTCTAGTTCAGTGCACCAAACAGAATAAAGACAGATGGAAATCAAAATAAGAACCTGATGACAGTAACATAAAGGTTTGCTATTGTTGGCAGGAAGTTGCCACTGTCAACCAAATCAATAGGCCTGGATAACACCGAAAAGCCATGTTTAACAACTAATAATTTATAAATATCAGACTGTTTAAAACCGTTGTTGCGTATTTAATGTAATTTAAAGCTCATGAGCTTTAACCCTGGAAAGAGCAAAAACATGTGCATTATGTTCAGACACAGTAAGTGCAGTTGCTTGTAGCAACATGAGGCTAAGTGTAATAAGTGTTTTAATGTTTTTTTTTTGTTTTTTTTACCCCTCCTGTCTTCCTTCACTTCCTCACCTTTGCTCCCAGGTGGACGCAGGGCGCAGGGTGATAACTGTTCAGGTCGAAGTCCGCTATCACAGCCGGGGGGAGACCGGGGTACAGCTCGGCCCGGCTCAGACGAAACCCGCTCAGGAAGCCCAGCACCACCAGGACGGTGCCGTAGATGGCCAGGAACGGGGCGGACATCATGGCGTAGCGGCGCCTGTCTCTCATCATCCAAATTATACAGGACCACACCAGCAGGGCGAAAGTCAGCCAGTTGTTGTAAGTGATGCTCCACACCTTAAAACACACGTTCATGTTAGAGTGACAACTTTGTCGCCAAATAGCTGGCTTATTAATAAATATAACCATGTTACTCGGGTCAAGCGTTTGTACTGACGTCACAGAATATATTGAGAACAAAAACGGCGCGAACGTTACAGTTGTTACTTTTATCTTTATGCTAGCTAAAGTTTAACATTAGCTAAGATAGCATTGTGTGTGGGTTGTTTTCCATCTACTTTATTTGCTTTTTGTTTAGACTTATCTCGGTCTGTTAGGTCAATTAGCAAATAACATGTCAAAGTAACAATTATATTGTTTTAAATAAACTGAATTTTGAAATAACACCTGTGTGCTAAGTTAACCTGCTCACTAGCCAACATTAGCAAACCATAGATTTTGAAGCTAAGCTAGACACCAGGCTAATTTAGCTTAACTAGCTAACCAGTACCAAAATAGTTCTTTTAGAGGTGAATCACCAATTATCCTAATAACAACTGATCCATTATTTAAGTCAGATATGTCAAACCTTCCTATATCTACCTTACATTGGTCAATAGATTTTTTTTATATATTTGTTTAAAGTTGTGTAGTTAATTGTGCTAAGCTCTAACTACCACTTTGGTCGGTCGGTTGCACGTCCATACACTCAACATGACACCTATACCACAACATTTTTTCCCTTTTCAGACATTTCCTGTCCCTTTCCTTGTCCTGTTGACCTCCATGATGGCCAAAGGACTTGCCACACAAGAATTCAAAACAGTCATTAACAAGTGTTAATATAGTTTACCATCATGATGATAAGGGCGCTGACGTAGCTGTGTTTTTGCAACAGCCGTCCAAAGATGACAAGGCCGCTTGGGCCTGAGGGGGGAGGTGAGGTCTCTGTTGGAGTCCTCAGGTCCATCTCAGACTCCCCCAAATTCCCAATTTCTCCCTCGCTCTCTGTCTCTAGCACAAGGGAGAGAAAATTGTGTGTAGAGTGCAACAAACACACCAAATAGACTCAAACCCCTGACACAAGGACTTAATTTGTGTTTTGCTAAGGTTTCAAGACAACAACACTTACACTGGACTTTTATAAATGAATGAAAGCAGATAAGTTATTGTTGTTGCTGAGGTCATGTATGTAAAGATAGATTTGATGATTACCATTTGACGCTGAGTCTTTGCCTTCATACTGAGGCGGCAGGTAGCAGTTTGTGTACCCTGCCCCTCCTAACAGAGATCCCAGATCGTCTCTATCAACATCTTGCCATGAAGGCCCCTTCATTAAAATCATTGGCTGAGGAAAGAGAGCACATACATTTATTTATTTATTTTTATACACATACCTTGTTATCAATCGATCAGAAACATCTTGAAACATTTTGCAATAGAATGACTTACTTCGTCGGGTAGATAAGTTTCCTCATCTGTGCTGCTTAAAAGCTGAAAATAGAGATGCTGAGGTTGTTATATCTTTGAAATGTTTTAAATTCTAAAGTGAAATTGCAGTATAGCTGTTTAGCACATACAAAACAAAAAAACCAAACAAACTAACAACAAGCAAAACTGCGACCAACAATACGCTTAAAGAGAAATGTATCCATGTTTGTAGGTTACCTCCTGCTTATCTCCTGAGATGTAAATGACCCTGGAGAAGCTTGGAGGAATCTCTGGACTCTCTGCTGGACTCTCAGACTCCTCACCTCGAACAATATCCTGGGAAATATTACAGCTATTAGAAGCCTGTCATGTAAGTTCAATATTTCCTGAATATTGGGAGAAATCCCAGCATGGCTAGTGTGTAGAAGTATTAACAGTGTAGTAGCAGTTGAAGGAGCAGCACTCATAGCAGTGAAAGTCAATTTGGCAGATTAGCTAACAGACACATACAAACCTCCTCTGTGATGTGGACCCATTTGTGTAGCAGGGCCACCAGTGTGTTGTAGAGCAGCAGCAGAACAAAAGGGTTGACAAAATCAGGCCAGATGACATGTGGGTGCAGACCCAAAGTGTGTCGGTCAGAACTGTTGGCTCTGATTACTCCCATAATACCAAACAATCTGGGACAGGTAGAGGGGAAGGAGTGCAGGATGAAGATGAGAAAGAAAGAACGAAAGGAAAGATAGTCGAAGAGAGAGTTAGAGTGCAGAGAGGGAGAGAGACAATAATATATATGAACTCATACCTGATATGTAATAAAACCATTGGATCACTCCACTACAATACCCCAGTTTAATCCTACTTTTTAATCGCTTCTGTACCTGGGGAAGACATCATCTGGTGGCACAAGCTGCTGGGACAGGGGCAGTTGGTAGACGTACAGTGCCAGCAGGTGTCCTCCGCTGAAGATGGCCATCATCACACACAGGGAGCTAAATATCAGCATGCTGATGGAGCGGCCGAAAATCCACCACCAAACCAGGCCAAGAAACGCTCCAAAATACACAGCTGAGGTGAGGGAGGGCTGCATGATACCTGCATTCACACACAGGTACACACAGCTAAGAAAAAAAAGTGAAGTAGACATGTCTTAGGAACTAAGTACAGTATGCCTTCATGCTCACACCAGCACCTCTATTTTACCTGCAAGCCCCAACAGTAAAGTCACCACCACTTTCCCTGCTGTGTTCATGATTGCTGATAGCAACAGCCTCAGTCCAGCTGCAAACACTATCAGCTTCTGGACAAACTGGGGCGGACCGGTCTGAACCGTCTCTGTGGTCATATCTGAACTGTCAAAGGACGAGCACTCTGTGTCACTTTCCTCCTCAGACTCTGTTTCAGATGTTTCCACTTCCTGCCAGACCCATGAAACAATCAAGTTAATACTACTGTGTATTTTTAACCTAAGGTTAAATCATTTTTTAAAAAGTGTTGGTGAGTGTCCTTCATTACCTCTGGGTCAGACGCTGGTATTCCATTTTCATGGAGGTTGACTTGTGGCACACGGCGCAGTAGCTTTTTGCACACCCTCAGTATGAAGAGAGATGAGAAGAGGAGACATATATCTGGGGCCAGGAGACGCACAACGTTCCCAGCATCAACTGAGCTGAATCTGGAAACATACATAAAATGTAACTGCATGTAACCTCGAAAATATGAATGTTTGTGTGCTTCGTTCATACCTTACAATGCCCACATGGTAGAGGACACCTTCCCACGGGCCGCTAACTGTTACAAAAAAAACATGGTCATTAAGCTGGAAACAAAGCTGCTGTCGGTTCCTGGATATTTTTACAGTTTTACATGATGAGATTTGTTATAAATAACAATATAGTATATGTATTTCTTAGTTTCACAGTTGATTCAACAATATTTCTTTGAAGTCTGCCCACAGAACTGGTGCCATTTTATTTGACTAGAAAACACTCTGTTATCCTGAGAAGTCACACAAGTTTGTATTTACCATGTAGTGGAATGTAGGCGAAGGGGATCTGCATGAAGCACTGGAGGGTCAGGAGGGTGAAACTTGTATAGATGATCAGCCGCAAAAAATCACCTGTTTTACCTGTATTGAGTCGCAAATGAGAGAAACCATGAGGAATTAAAAGACAACCAACTAATTACAAATTAGCTTCTATATTGAAGCTCACGTGAAACAGTTGTATGGAATGACAATTATTTCAAGCATTTTATACAGTAGTTGCTGTAACCCACATGTTTATGGTCTCCCTTTCTATTGAATTATTTTTCTCCTGCATAAATGACTTTTGAGTAATAATATGCTTTCAGAAAATGGACTACAAGAAATAATAGTTGTGGTTCTAATCTGATGTACACAAACACACACTCACACATACTGTACATTAATTGATGAACCTGGTTCATCTTCATCTTAAGACTTTTGTCAGTAGAATTTTGTCTCCTAGACACTCAGCAGTATTTTAGATTGAACTGGTTCAGACTCTTCATGAATACTTTTACAGATCAATAAGACAGCTGAAGTGAAATATGCCAGTCTGTGTATGCAATTGTATTCGAGTTATGCAGCTGGAGTATTTAAGATGAAATTTCTTACAAAAAACAACCAAAATGTCTTTACAACATGCTGATGTTCAGTAGATGTAAACAGTGTTCACTCTCTTAGTTTAGAGTGCTAGCATGCTAACATTACCTAACTATAGTTAAAGAAAGTTATCTGGATGAGTACTGTAGATGAGAGAGCTTACAAAGGAGCACATTGAGGTTTATGATTGTTTGACTGACAAACACCTCATCATGACACACTCAGGTTTGGTGGTTGATGCCTTCAGCTTGTGATAATTTCACAGAAACGTTATGTCCTGACAGACATTTTAATAACACTAATACTGTGGAATTCAAAAGGAGTATATAAACAAAAGTGCACTATATGACTCTCAGCATTCATTCCATGATATAAATTAGCAACCCTAGTTAGTAATGCTGAAGTGATTTCCTGTTACATTGTTGATTGCCTCTAACAAACAGCACTACACATTTTACCAGCAATTGATTTACACATTACTAAGTCTGTACTTAATATGTTTTAATGTTTCAAGTACTTCTGAAACTAACTCGTAGTTTCTAAGACTGTAGGACTTTAGACACAAACTTACACATGGATTTATGAACAGCTGGTGCAACACAATCCAGAAGTGTGATTTTGTAAAATAAATGATATGCTTTGATTAACTGCATCTATCCAGATGAAGTTATAACAAGTGCAATACATTTATGCAATTTTATTAATTATGAAAATTAAATGCTGGAAACCCGTAGCCTACCATTGATTTGTTTTGTTTTTTTAGACAAAAAGAAGAATGCTCTCACAGTCGCTGATGTGGCTCAACAATAGCTGAGCCAGCAAATATACTGTCGATGTTCAGGATTTTTACTAAAAGCTTTGTTTCACTTAAACCGTTCTGATTCCCAATGAGGGAGTTACATGATCGCACATACATGCACTCTCTCAACTATAGGTGGACATACAAAAACCCAAGAAACAAAAGCACACAGGATGTGCACACGCTTGACCACTTAGACCACCGATAGTGGGATTATATTAGAGTGATGAATATAACTGTGGGATCTATGGAGCTTTCAAAGACAGGCTGAAAGGCAAACAGAATTTAGGTGGAGGGATGTAATGTGAAAGGAAAAAAATGTTGTCAAAATGCTGACATCACATCTTTTAATTCCTTGCTGTAATTACCAAGCTATGTATAATTGATTTGACCGTTCCAACCACATCCCTTTACAAAGTAGTTTGAGGGAGGAGCACAGATACTTTAATTCGCCTGAATGCAGTGATCAATACAGAAAAAGCAGGCATACACACACACACACACACACACTCTCTCACACACACGCACCCCCTTTTTGTCTGACTCAATATAACCATTTTGCTTCATCTCTGCTCCTGTTCGGCTTTGTTTTAGCATCAAACTTTGCAAAATTATACACAGTTATAACTTAATTTTCATACTTTATCTCCCTTCATGAGTTATTTGTCAGGGAGGGATGACCTACATGTAATGCATTTGTGTGTATAATGTTGTGTTGCAAAACAAAGTAGAGATACAGTAGAAATAGAAAGAGAGGATATATAGCAGTTAAAACTAATAAGTGATTAATCTTTTGTCTTATTTTTCATTCGCTTTCACACAATTTTCAGTTTTTTTTGCAGAGTTTACAGTTTTGTTAAACAGGATCTCACAGGAAACGCTAATGATACTTTATTTTCTTTTTTTAAATAGGAGTACTTCACAAAATTACAGATTTTGCTCTATACCACCATAACAATTTACCATTGGTGTTGATGAGAATTATTTGTTACATGGTAGAATGGTCTTGAAAGTGTAAGTTGTAAGATTTTAAAACCTAAACGAAAACCTGTAAAATCATAAATATAATATAATTAGTCTTTGGGTCCCCTCTCACCTTTCATGGTCACCAGGGTGAGGTTCGGCAGCAGTGGCAAGGTGAGCAAAAACAGGAAATACACCACTGACAGACCATTGTAACGGAACAAAGTGGCTGAGGTGCAGAGGAAAGAACACACATATTTCATCTGTTAAATATAATTGTCTTGTAATTAATTCAATCACAAAAAGGTGTCATTAAAAACCAAGGAAACTCTAAAAGAAAAGAAAGAAGCAACTAACATGTGTGAGTATAACCTGCCTGAATATTTGTAAACTAATACAAATAATTGCAAAAGATGAAAATTCCACATCTCATCTAAATCAACGTGTATCTTATGACACACAAGCATGTGAAATAGAAAAATATCTGCCTGGTTATTTTTCGTAGACATAGTGAATTAAAAGTCCTCTACAGTGACTGCCTGAGCTTAGATAAGTAGACAGAAATCCACCAGTGAAAGCAAATATAAATTTACTAAACACAACATCCCTATTTTAAATGCAGATTTACTGAAAGCAGCTAAATAAATGTTTTTCTCACTGAATCACTTAGAAGTCCTGTATGTGTTTGGTCTGGGGCTTAATGTATTGAACTTTGACACCATTTTTTCTATAATTACAGAAGTAGATCGAATGGAAAATTCTAGATGTCTTATACATTAACTATTTCCTGTAATTCAGCCTATATTTGGTAACTTTTCAAAACATTGCATCTTGACTACAATGTAATGCAAATTGATGTGAGGTTAAACAGTGCTCTGCCAATGAGAGGTTTGCAGGGCTAAAGATAAAACATGAGTAAAACAATCTGTAACCTTTATACTGTTCTTACGGTAAGAAGACAAGGAATATTATCTATTTGTTCATCATGACAACACAACAGCAGCAACAGCAAATCAAATGTAACATATTTTGATACTATTCCAAACATTTGAATTATCCTCACCTTTTACAATATATGCTCAGCTAGTGAGCAAATTTAATTTGTGAGGTGAAACTTCCCATTTGAAACACATACAAAGGTAAATAAAACATTAGCTCTCAGATAGTGTCTAAGAGAAGAATCACATCATAGTAGATACAATACTGTTCAGGTAAATCTTTAGTCAGCATTGTCCATCTCAATCCTGAACTGGCAACAAACACTGCTTCTTGCGAAATGCTTGTTCCATAGCATCGCTCGAGAGTTAATTTATGTATCATAAGATATGAATGCACCTAACAGAGTGCCTTTTTACTCCCTGCGACTGAGCTGATGTTGCGCCTCTCTTCAGTAATATTTAGCAGAACACCAGCTGTCTGCAACAGTAAGCACACATGAACTGATATTTACTAGATTTACTCCACCTCACTGATACTTTACCTACATTTTAAACTGTTTCCACTAAAATGAGGAATTATACCTAATATATAAATATCAAATCAGTGCTGATAGCATGCAAAAATAAAAGCCACCAAAGGAAGCAGTTTGTGGGAAAATCATTGAAAATACCATCTGTATATTCTATCAGCAAAAATACATATGAATGAAATAATTAAAGAGAGATATTAACTCACCAGTCAGCAGAACCAATGGTAGTAAGAAGTTATAGAGCATCCCAACCAATAGGTCTCCAGCCATGTTGCCTTCTCTGTGTCAGGGACACCCAAACTGCGCTTTTAGATACTATCACCCTCTAGATGTCTTGGCAGTGAGGAGGGAAACTCCAACCTGCTCACACATTTCTCAGAAGAAAATGTATGCATTCGCGGTCAAAACATCCTCCAACACAGTGGAAAAAATTCAGGAAATACAGGTTGAGTCCAACACACTCAAACAAGACAGATGCGATGCTAGTCCAAAATTTACGTGAATGTCGAGAATCTTGATTTTGAATTGAGTGAGGATGATGACTACCTCCGCTCTTTGCTTGTGTCTCCGTCACACCCTCGTTCCCCTCCCTCTCCCTCTCCCTCTCTCAGACATAATGGGTTGTATCCCAGCATCTCTGTTACTATGCTCATATTGAGGCTAATCTCACTCAGGAGAATATCCGCTTATCATTACATGACTGAAAAACATACTTCCATTAATGCGCAAATCCAGAGCAACACACAGCAGCAGCCGCAGATAGAAACTGTGAGTTTTTAGATTATGACAGTATTATGACAACTTTTATGAAAGTCTTTTTTGAGCGTAGTGAATGTGTATGCAGGCATCTTTGCATTTATTCACGCAATATGTTGAAACCACCACTAATTTCTTTATTTCTGAACCCAGACAGATACTCGCACAGCATTGTGTTTGTCTCCGCACAGCCGCGTCAGGCTGGCTCATCATATTTGCCCAGTGGGGTGAAGGGAAGTGTATCTAATATTCATGGCTGTGAGGCCATTAAGAGCTGGTGTGACTACAGAGGGATGATCAATGCAAGGATTGAGACTAGCAAAAACACTAACTTTACTTCTACTAATATTAGCGAAATCACTGCAGCATCCTCCAAGGATAATGTAATACAATGATTTTTGTGACAAATTACTCCTTTTTTTTCATAAAGTAACAACGTAAACCTGCTGAAATAGCGGCTGTGACTATGACACAGGACTGTGAGGGTGGTGAGTTGACGAAAGCGGTTAACTACTGTGACAGATATTTAAACAAGAGTCTGCTCATTTAAATAACAACCATTTCACACAGGAAATAATAAACTGGATGCCGTAAATGTGTATTCAATTTGAAGAGGAATTGGCGATTTCTCTGTTTCGAAGTCAATGCAGTCAGTGTGGAACAAGAAAACACTGCTTAAGAAGCCAAAAATCACTTAAAATGTTATAATGAAATCAAACAAGTATTGTGTCTTGAGTTGTTGGCCTACAGCTACTCATCATATTAATATTAAGTGTAAGGTTTTTACATAATGTACATCAGTAACTCTATGCAGATACTTGGGACTAGAGTTTCAATATGGAGTCAATTAATTGATCAGTCAGTCATCAGAAAAAACATTTTATGAGAAATTTTCATCAGGTCAGCCTTGTTATTTATGAGGATTTGCTGTTTTGCCAAGTCTTGTAAATCAGAAATTGATTTGGTAGTGTTTGTTAAACAAAACAAGCTATTTAACATCAGCTTGGGTTTGATACATGGCAAGTGGTGCTTCTATCATTTCATAGACCAGATGATTACTAGAGAAAATAATCAGAATAGTTCTAAAAAATTATTAGTGAGCCCCACTTGCGACTACTGTATTTAATGACAAACTAATGAGAGTGGTGCTGAAAAGACACAACTTCAACTTCACACAGCTTGAAATGAGGGAAACACTATAAAAGGGAAAGGAGGGTGTAAAAAAGGGAGCTTCAGTTAATTTCTTGTTAACATTTTTACAAAATACTCAGAATATCATGGCATCCAATTTAATGATCTGTATCATCTTAATGCCAGACAATCCCAACTCTATTAACTAAGCCCAAATTAAACTGATAAACTCAATGTGTGTATTATCTGTAGATGTTCGCAGATGATGGTCCTCTGTGGGCAGATAAACCTCTGACTCAATGAGAGGAAAACACACATTCAATTACCCGTCTGCAGTAGGTCTAAATTGATTATGATGAGAATGAGTGCTGAGTAGGCAGCTAACATTTCATGACAGCGCAGTTAAAAAGAACTGCGAGCGGACGTGCTGAAAAATGGGTCTTGGGTGGTGCTATTGGGGGAGAAGCGTGTGTATGTGTGTGTGTGTGTGTGTGTGTGTGTATTATATATAATATTAATATAAATGCATTATACATAATATGATCTCTATAATATTTAAGAGATCAAAGGTGGGAAAATTAGGGAAGACTATTTGGAAAGTTGTCAAAAGCTTTGGTTTGATTTAAAGGTTAGAAATTGGGGCTCGAGTTTAATCGATAAGTTGTGCGCTGCTTGTGTATAAGAGGAAATGCTGACAAGTATTAGCCAGAATCAGTTCTGTTTAAGCAAGATAGACTAACTGGCATGCTGACGCATGATTGGGAAACTCTTACACATTTTATTGCCTTGGTTTTTAATGCGTGCTTAGCAGATATTGATCTGTTGCTGTGAACAGTCTCATATCAGTTCCTCTTACATCTACATATGGTAATTTGCCAAACTCTATCAGTGTTGCACCTTTCCACACCAACTTCTACAGTGCAAAACTGCATTAATACCACAGTATGTAAATCATTTAACTATTAGTATGCAAATGTATAGGTGAAACGTTTGAGAATGCAAATTGAACTGAAGAAAAAGATGGAGATCTGTAACTGAAAGGCTGAAAATTCAAATTCAAATGCTTGTTTGGTCTTAATAGTTTCATGAGAATGTTTGTGTTTACCACGACAAGAAGCTTAATAGGAATCAACAACGTGCTACAAAAGGACACTGCAATTTGCATTTTTACATTGCAGGCCGGAGCTGGTAACAATACAGACTGTAGACTGTGTATATAAACACACTTACAAAACAAATGTTTCCAAAACAAGCATAGAAGTGGAGTGAAAGAATGTCGAAGCTGACAATTAACGGGAAATTGTGATTTGAAGTTTGGAGTCATGACTTGACTCAAACTCAAGATTTTCAGACTTTGGTATAGGCAAAGAATATACTTTCATTACATATATGTGTATAATATAATTACTTAATCCAGCTGATGTACAAGTATATTGTTAACATATCTTGACTGCCAAATTGAAGAAAAGAGGTGTGGCGGTAATGTTTTCACGTTAGTCCAAATGGAGGCTGTTCCTCAGAGATTTTGAGCGATTTGGCCTCAAGCACCAGAGAGCACCAGGTCTTCACAACACTTACTACCAAAGCCCACCACAAAACCCAGTGGACAGCTGGGGGATTCATACACAGCTCTTAGTACGCTCACGGATGTATTTCACTTTTTGAACTGGTTATGGATCTGGGTGGGGTTCGGATGATTGGCCAGAGGATACAGGGTGTTTTCATAAGTCGTGAAAAGTGAAGTGAACTGCTTCTATTCGAAGAAAAGGGAAGCACTATGGTTTACAGAAAACAAACAGCAGTTTTGTCTGCAAATAAATCTTGATCTTTAATTTTACAGTCCATAATAAACACCCATTCGAAATGTTCAACACAGTCAAGAATGACTTGACACTGAAATGGACATAGTCCTGTCTGATACACCTTTCGCATAAAAACTTAATCTTTGCTATTATCAGTAAAGTAAGTAAGCAACTTGAGCAGGAAACCAATTATGATTTGCAAAATTACTTTCTATAAATAAAAAGATTTGTTTTTACATAGTCTGTGTGTATACTGAAATGTCTGAGAATGATGTGGTAGTTTGGATTGACTTGACACACATGTCATTAACCCCAAGCATGCAGCTCAGAGTAAGAAGACTGCTGCCACCTAGTGTTTAGCAAGCCTAACAGCAATACAGCTGATGGCCTGTCTCTGTAACTACCATTAACCTTTTATTTAATAGCATGATTAACAGCATAACTAATTTGAAGGAGTATTGTGTCAGTTAACATTTACAGAATGTCTTTATTTAGCCTCAAATCATTAGCCCCATTAGTTGTTACAATATATAGTTGTTGTTTTATCATCAATGATGCTAACATTTCAAGGCTGGCAATATGATGACTGCTTATTCAAAATTGATTATATTAATTAATAACTAGAATGGCATTCGGTAGAGCGCTTACATAGCCAAGCTAAACCAAGGCCCACCTGCCCCCTTTAATGCAAACTTACCTCATCCAATACAAAAATAAAACATATTTAAATGAACTAGATCTGAATTTTTATTTAGATCCTCGGGAAATTGTACTTACTCAATGATAACAGCTCTCCAGAAAAGTGAATATAGTAAGCTTCACAGAGAGGATTTGTTGCACATTCATAAACAACATCTTGATGATAAGTTTAGTGACCAGCTGGAATTGCTGGTTTTAATACTGCATGTTGTTCAGACGCAATACTGTGCCTGTTTGTTATTAACTGCTTTTGTTTTTTACCACAATTGAGCTAAAATGATTGGTCCAAATAAAAAAAAAAAAGGCTACTTTTGACAGCTAATGACTCTGCACATTGTGCTTGCACCATGATGCCTTCGAGTACCTACAATGAACTTCCTGGGTTCAGGTTATTTGCATGTCCGGCATGTGTCAACAGGTTTCCTCCAGGTGCTGCTGTGTCCTCCCACAGTCTTGAGACATGCAGGTTAGATAAACTATAAAATTCTAGAGCACACACCTACAAAGGTGGATATGTGTGTATGTCATAGTTATGCCCTGTGACAGACGAGTCCTGAGTGTAATATTCTTTTCACCCAGAACATATGAACACTGTCATGCGGCCAAATGATATTTGATCATGTGTGGTGAATGTTCCTAAATGTTTGTGTTAGCGAGTGTCTTAATATTAAAACTATTAAAGTTGTTATTAATAGATGGTGTATTAAATATGATTAAAACATACAACAAGGACTAATACTACTCCAGCTTGTCTTTAGATTTTATGGGCTCATTTATATCAATAATCTTTGTAAACAAACATACCAGCTATATATTTTCAATCATGATTGCTTGAGAAACACAGAACAGGCTTATTTGTCATCCATAGATGAAACATTCTCTCTGGACTATACAGTCATGTACCATTTGTTGTTGTTTAAGTACCATTGTTGGGTTGTTCGGATTGGCGCCAGGGGATTTAGAGTGTGTCCTGTGACAGGCCGTGTAGCCAGCCCTGGGAGCCCCCGGCCCGGCTGCCGCTCATGACTCCCCACCCTTCAAACCGTGTGCTCTGGGTTTCTTTGAAGAGGGCGCCGTTTTCTCCGCAGAGCCGCGCCGCTGACGCTGCTCCGCGCCCGGCCCACGTGACGAGTCGAAGCGGCCTCTCCTCTCCTCCTCTCTCGGTCCTTCCTTCCCAGGGTTCAATGAGCGCCGTGTGGCCCCACCCCGTCTCTCTTCAGCGCTGTCTATCTCCTCAATGTAGGCTACTATTCTCGGAGAGAGAGAAAGCGAGAGAGAGAAAGGGAGAAAATAATAACCTCCAAGAATTGGTTATTCCTGTCTTTCACCTTCCACGACCAGCGGCCAGGAGGGGAGCGGCCTTCGCGGTGGGAATGTGCTGCTACAACAACCCCGCGTCCTATTTTTTTGTGAATGTAAATGCACATGTAGTCTCAAGCCTGTAGCCTATTTACCCACCTCGGATTCAGGAGGAATATATATATATGTAGCTTATGTTTGTATGAGCGTGTGTATGTGTACACATACAGGCCTTATGTAGGCTACAACAACTGAGCCTGACAGCGGGGGTTGCTTTTTCACCTGCAAGAAACGTGGATACATTTCGAGGGATTCTCGCATCTTGGTCACGTTTTCTCTTTCTTTTCCCTTTTGCCCTTTTTTTTTTT
>CAEMYA010002124.1:735097-750927 GCA_903131615.1 Diplodus sargus
TTTTTTTGGATGATTTTTCCTTTCTTGAAGGGATTCGTCGGACCCGAGCCGGGAATTTGAAGAGGAAAAAAAAGTCTATCGGTGCGCAGTTTTTGGAGGCTCGGTGGTGATGTGAGGGGCTGATAACACATTTCAGCAACAAAAGCGAGGGGCAGGGAGAGAGAGAGAGAGAGCGAGCGAGAGAGAGAGAAGGCCCTTTGGAGGAGAAAACACAGCAAGGAACAGCCATCACAAATAAGGAGGACAAATCGGGAAGATATTGGATCGTGTCGGAGTTGGAGGTGGTGGGGGATCCAGCCGAAAAGACAACCGCAGTGAGTTTGGAGCTGTTTCGGGTTGATTTGATGCAGCGAATGAAAAGGAGCCGGATGACGACGGAAGCAATGAGACTATCACACATGTAGCTCGTTTGGGTGTAAATATTATTTTCCTCCCTCCTGTCCTGCTGGGCCCCCCGACGAAGACAGCCGTCGGGGAGACAGAGAATTAGATACAGAGTATAAGTGTGCACCTATGGAAATGTTTATCATGAAAGGAGACGTGGAAACGAGCCGCACCACAGCACGGGCGAGGTTTTCGGACACGCCGAGTTCGGCTCCTTGTCACGGGCAGCAGTGAGACGCAAGACCCGGGCTTTTGGAGATGCAAATTAGGCTGTTTGTTCTGCCTCCGTTTGAGGTGAAACCACGATTTTTGGTCTCCTAAAGGACGTTGTGGATTACAGCTGTGAACGTAACACAGTTGACTCGGGGGGAGAGAGAAGGGAAAACAAAACAAAAACTAATACTGCATGTGAAGGAGGAAAAAGCCCGAGCAGGATTCAGCAAGCTGAGAAGGCGGCCTCGGTGTCGTCAGCAACAGTATCCTGCCCTTTCTCTGACAGCAAAATAGGCGTTATGGACACATAATTTCTCCTGTGCTGCACCACGGACAGTTATTGGAGCAGGCCGGGGACGTTAAACTGTGTAAATGTGGGTGACATTGTTGCCAAATCCGCATGACAAGCGAGGGATCTAGACTAGTTTAGTTTATTTATTTATTTTTCTTCCACATACCCCCCTCCACCTCCACTTCTTCTTCTTCCACCTCCTCCTCCTCCTTCCCCTGGACCCCCTTTTTTCTTTTTTCTTGCGGGAAGATGGGTTGTTTGGGCAACAGTAAGACCGAAGACCAGAGAAATGAGGAGAAGGCACAAAGAGAAGCAAACAAAAAGATAGAGAAGCAGCTCCAAAAAGACAAACAGATATACAGAGCAACACACAGACTACTACTTTTAGGTGAGTTTTTTTTTTTTTTCAATCTTATTTCTGTTTAATGTGTTTGCTACTTTACAGGAAAGTCCTCTCCGTGTGCACAGTTGAGGCTCTGCTTCCTCCCTGCATAACCTTCTGGGATGTTGTTTTGGGAAACACTGTCAACAGTGTGACTTTGCCATTGCATAAGGCTAAAAATGCAGCACTGTGCTGGGTTTTCAGCATGTTGCTGTCAAATTGACAGTCCATTACTACCAACACCAAAACATGCTGTAGCAGGGTCCACAGGAGTGTGGGAGAGTATACAGTGATGTAGAGTGAATATGTTTGGTGGTTAAGCTGCTGTCAGTGATCATTACAAAAAACAACCATCCACATTAATCATAACTGGTTCTATAGTCATTTGTAGTTGATTTATTCATGCTTTTAACAGAATATCCCCTTTCAGCTGTAGTAGGCCTACTTTGTGAATACATAGCATTCATTTTAGTCCTAATCATGAATGTTGGCCTGAAAGGCACATTAGTTGTACATTACATGCCAGTATGAAAGTATGTAGCCCAGACTGTGTTTAAAGATAATGTGACTGTAAGACAAAAAACACACTAAAACCTCCTTAATGGAGAAATGAACATGTGTAAGACTCAACATGTGGTTGGTTGTGTGTGTCAGAGTGAACTGGAGGTGGGTTGGGTCTCTACATTACATAAGAGACAAATAAGAGTGTCTAACTTTTCCCTGCTGTGCTCTCCTCTGTACCCTCCTCGTATATCCATTGGCAGGCTTACCACTTCCAAGAAGCCATGGTGTTCTTTGTACAAATCATAATATCTGATTACAGAAATGCCAGTGAGGGTGCGTATTGTACGACACGCCTGTATTTATGTTGGGGAGGAAGTTGTGGTGACTTTAGGAAAGCAGAAGGACAGGACCCACATGAAAACCAAAACAAAGATGTCTGCCGTAAAGTTAGCTGCCGTTCAATTATATAATCTGCTAGTTTGACTTTATCGCAGACCCGTGGCCTGTGATTGTGCATATTTTGGAGGATATGTTTAAACAGTGAACAAAGCCAAATGAAGCCTGAAAGGGTCACTGTCAAAAATGTATGCAAAGCCCTATGCTTGGAAAAGATGGTGTCTGACGTAGTGCAGTTTAAAGCATCTAGTAGTGAAAGTGGCAACCAGGAGCCAAAACATGGCTAATTGTTCAACAGCTGTGGTGTCATTCTTTGTGTTATGTGCAGGTGACACACACACACACACACACCATCCATTACAGAACAGAACATTTAGCATGTCTACCCACCAGGCTCTAGTTGTTGATCATTGGTTTATGCTGCTCAGTATAATTGTAATCTGGAACGAGGACTACACTACTCATTGGATTAAGTAGATCAGCTAATTAATGTGTTACGGGTTTCATGGCCCATGTTAGCAAAGTTTGTTTTACTCTGAAGACTAACACCTCCTAACGGAGCGATGACACAAAATATATGTTATATCAAGGGGTAGCAGTTATGTTAAGTCCCAGGTTGACAAACTAACACTTTACAAGCTAGACCTTAAATACTGAGCATTATCATGACCTTCAGGTAACAAGCTTTTAAGTAAAATCAATGTATTGGTCTCCATTTATGAATGTAACATTTTTGAATTTCCTACAACAAATAAAAAAACAAAACTTTTTGCATTTATGCGATGCTCGAGCATAAGTAGTGGATCTCATTCACTTCTCAAGCTTCTTATAACATTCATCCAGCTGGTAACGTTCAGAATTTTATCATGTTTCTTAATGTTGTATCTTTTGTAATATATTTCAAGATACATTTTCAGATTCAGCACAAACTGGCAAGAAAATAAACTGAATAGGATTTAAACACCATGCATTTGGCAACACACACCTGAGTGTATCTTTTAATCAGGTAGTTTATTTATTTTTGTATTTGTATACCTTATTTGATTCAAGATTGATTTAAACTTTATACATATTAGCTACAAAGACAACTGAAGTGAAGTTTTGGAATTAACAGAGCAATTAGCTATAATTCAATATCACCACAGTATTTGCAATTCAAAGGGACAGTGTTGTGTGCACAAAGCTCTGCAAATGTTTGTTATATAGTAAGTCACTTGGACAGTTATCTGTTATTTAACTGCAGTAAATGTTAAATTGACAGACAGTGTTGCATCTTGCCCCAGAGATCATTCACATTTTGGTTGATGAGAGTTCATGAACGTTCATTGACATATTGCACAGTTTACATCTGTGTCTACATTAGTGGCAACTTTTGCCCATGTGTGTCCACTTCTCAGGTTCAGATTGTAGAAATTTGACCACTGATGTTATCAGAAAGTTTTTCTTTAGGGCTACAGATCCTTCAGAGCAGAGGCCATACTAGCACAACTTCTTCAGCAGAAAATAAAACTATATTGAAAATCTGGTAGATTACAGTATTACCCTAACTTAGTCCTCTCCTGAACTGTATCTCATCAGATTAGAGTTACACACATTTCTGGTATTGTGTGTTAAAAAGGTCACCACACTTGAGCTCCCTGAGGTCCTTCAACAATAGAGAAGTTTGATTAAGTTATTCGGAAATATGACTCCAATACTCTGATGGTTTATGTTTTTAAGTTTAACTGGAGTTACAGACAGACTTTGGGAATATTTCCTGTTGGACGAACCACTGATGGCCATTATTCTCAAAATGGTACTTTTGCAGATGGTTTTCTTTGCAGACTATAATCCAGCCACACTCCCCAAATGCAGTGCTGTCTTGATAACAGCTGTACAAGAATTTTACATGAATACAAATGTATTTTATAAATCGCAAATAATAATAAAGACAAAGAATCTGACCAAACTTTGAGGGCCAGTTGATACTTCAGACAGTGTAGTGTGGGGAGATGGTAGACTAAAGAGGACAGCGGACATTGTGGCATGATGATGATGTCAGATTTGAAGGCATGATGTAATGAGTTCATGGTATGCACTGTAGCTTGGTAAGCCACCAAAATGCCAAAGTCTCAGACTCATCTGAACAAGACTACCTCAAATAGGTCTCATGTGTGGGAATTACTGGCTATAATATCCTAATACCAAACTGTGCAAACTGCCAGTCTGTCAAACAACAGTTTTGGAGGATTGTCACTGTATTGTTAGTGTTACTTATACCTATATTGTCCAAACTGAACAACTATAGACTAATAGTTTTGACACATTGGACAAACTGTGTTACATAGTTGCCCATTTTCTCCATCACACACATTCAACATGGTCAAGAATAAAGTCTCCTTTCTCAGACATCAGGGCTATGATTTCATGTCAGATCTTAATATTAAGTCTGTTATTTGACAACAGTATAAGAACACACATTTATCACTCCTCCAAAAGTGACCAAAAACTCATCAGCGACTCCAGCTCCCAACACATACCATAGTCACATATTGAGGCTGACATGTTTTAGTGGGACATAAATAACATTATCTTGCAATGAGACTCACAGCTGTACAAGGACTATGTAATAATTAAGACATACTGCATCCTAAGAGAAATGCATTACTTTATTTAACTTTACCTTTTGTATTGGTTTTTTGAACATTTAGCCAAAAGATTCTTAGCCATCTAAGGACAGATGTTACATACATTTAAAAGAACATACGATTATTATAACACCTGCTCTTGAAGAGAAATGTTTGAACTTGCTTTTTATGGAAAAAGTCTAAAGGCAGTCATCATCCAGTCTAAAAATGTAATCTTGTGATTGGGATCACAGTATCTAGTGGAATAATCCAGTTTATTATTCCAGCCATGACTGTGCAACACTGTCCTTGCCTCCACTCGCAGTTTTCCCAAATAAAATCAGTCATGTATGAAATTCTCTGTTTGTTCATTGACAGTTTTCTGTAGGACATAGTAAGGCAATAAGGCACAGACAAAACAGTGAACGAACTTCCAAATTGAAAACCTTTCAGTCAGAGACGGTGCTTACATCCAAATATGGGAAATATAACTACTGTATATACATTGTACTGTAAGGTGGTATGTCATACAAATGTGTATGGTCTGAATCCAAACCTTGTGTGAGTGTGTATAATGTCTGTGGTCTTGTTTCACATGTCAACAGATCCTTAATATTTCCATGTCGCTGTCTTTCTCTCTCTCTCAGGAGCTGGAGAGTCAGGAAAGAGCACCATAGTGAAACAGATGAGGATCCTACATGTCAACGGCTTCAATGCAGAGTAAGTATGATACTAAAGACTTAAGACCTAGTAGGTGAACAGGAGCATATTGACAGTCGGTTTACGCTGTAACGGCTGGGTCCCAAGTCTAGAGCTGATGTTCAGGCTTAATCCGCGCTTCCTCGCAGTGCATTTGGTGATCTTTGTCTTTTGAATATTGACATGTTTATCACAGTGAAGATGCCTTGAGGAACAGGCTAATGTGGTAAACTGCAGCATATTCCATGATGCCTTAGTCAATAGTACATACTGTACATCAGTATGATACATAATCTATGAATCTGTGTGACCCATATCATTTAAAGTGTTACCAAGCAGCTAACAAAAAGGAACCTTAATTCTAGCTTTCATCATCTAGATCTTGTTGTGGCATTTAAATTGTTCACCCTGGCGTGCCATTTTTTTTGCAGTGTGGGCTTCATAGGAGGCTTAAATGGGATGCAGACATTAGGATTATATGGCTACTTTGTGGATGAAACGATACTAGTCAACAAAAACAACATGATTTTAGTCTACAGTGATTTGACCAAGCATTCTCCTACTAGAGCATAACCTGTGTGTGTGCAGAAATGGAGGTTTGACCTTCTGCAAAATAACTAAAGGCTGGAGCACTGAAGTTATGTTAATAATATGATATTTGACAACCTGGCGATGAAAGTCAAAAATCAACTTTCCTCAGAATAGCTTTAAGAGTTTGCCTACATTCGTCCTACATGCTGCTGCTTTGATGGCCATTTTAATGCATGTACTCTGGCTTGCCTCTCCTTTCAGTTTTCTCCCTACTAGCAATGTTATTAAAAAGTATATAAAATGGTAGGATCGGTCACCAAATACACTTGGGCTGCTGTAATACCTGGGCAACTCACCCACTGTATGCGTCGGAGACACTGAAGCTGGCTAGCTTGCTGCTCCATGTGAAATGAATATAGATACCAATTAAATCAATGCGGTCGAACCTCACAAGGGAGAATATTGAATGCTGTATTAATTGCTATGACTGAGCTATGTGATTCAAATAGTAATATAGTTTTCAATCACTTGGCTTAGTGGTGACAGGAATTATATCTTAAAACAAGTTTCATTCAAGGCATGCAAAGCCTTATTGGAAAAGCGTCAACAGAATGCAATGAATGGTGATTCATGTTGTATTTATGCAAGGTGTAGTTAGCAAGTACAGCAGTAGTTGTCCGTTGAGCTTAGAATAGAACAGAATATCATGTCTGAACATGTAACACATTTTTTGTGCAAAAATAAATTGTGTCACACTGGTAAACCAGGATGCGTACTTCATCTGAACTGAGCTTTCTGTCTGATTTTTGCGACACAAACCGTTAAACGAACATCTGGAATTATTTTTACAGATACTTTTTTGTCCTTTGTCATTAGAAAACATTATGCCTATGCCCTTTATTGTCTAGATAAACATTCTTCTGCTTTTGTGGCTTAAATTTCATTGATTTGTACGTTTTTGACAAACTTTTGTATGTATTGTTTTTGTCTCAAGTATTTCTTACAAAAGATTACAATTCTGCTGCTCAATTGTTTTGCTTTTTGGTTTTCTGGATCACATCCTTGACTTGTGATTGTTTCAGTAAGCAAAATGGAAACTTTCACGTGTGTGTGTGTGTGTGTGTGTGTGTGTGTGTGTGTGTGTGTGTGTGTGTGTGTGTGTGTGTGTGTGTGTGTGTGTGACTTTGCATGAATTGCTCTCGTGGTTGTGATGGAGATGGAAGCATCTTTGCAAGGTTAGACTAGAAAATCAGCACCTAAGGCAGACAACAGCGTATGACCCAGCGCGTGACTCCACAACACTGAGCAGTGACTGTGTCTGTGTTTGTTTGTTTTTAGTGTCTGTCTGTCTGCATTCGCATACACAGGTGGTTGTCTGTCTTCATTAACAGAAGCACATCACTTCCAGTCAGATCTGTGACACTGCTTGGATTATGTGGTTGATTTGTTTCCTTGTTAAACCATGTATGGCTCCTTTGTTTCCTCATGTGTTGTAAACTGAAGTACTCCCATATATATGTTGCCCCATATGTTGGTGTTTGACTGCTTTACTTTTAATGTGTGGTCGGATATAATTTTCCAAGTGTCTACTAATGGATCATCTTTATCTTTGAACGTCTGCTAAAACCAAAACTACAGTGCAGGCAAATTGCTTGTGGGTGTCCACGTGACAAGCATAGTAACATGTTTTATCAATCCTGGATCCTGAGGCAAGACATAAATATACTGATTTGGGACTGAGAGGGTTCAGTAATGTCTGTGATGAAAGAGTTTGGGTGAATGGATCGAGTGTTGTGGTAACCTAAAGGTCAGAGTAATTGGCTTGTGACCGGAAGCCTGCTGGTTCCAATTGCTGGCCTGATTTGGAAAAGGAATGAATGACTGACTCAGCTCTCTCTCCATTCTTCTCACTATGACTGAGCTGCCCTTGGGCAAGGCATGTTACCGCCAACCTCATCACTGGACCTGTTAAATTTGCAGAAGCTCAGGACTGCGACTTTGTAGGACAGATTTTGTCTTTCACTGAAAATAATCTCCACAGATTATTGTGATATTGATTTCTGCCCAAGTCCCTGTCGTCTGCTTCACATCAGTTAATTCTCTGCTTTTATTCACCTAAACACTAGACTTGGTCACGTAACATGTTGTGTCATGTCTTGTTGTCTTCTTCCTCTCTTTGTCTTCCCCTCTCTTTCAAACACAGGCATGTAGTCGTACTGGAGGGGAGCGCGCGCACACACACACACACACACACACACACACACACACACACACACACACACACACGACCATGTGATTTTTAATGACTATCAGGTTGAAAATGTAAACAAGGCCTTCTCAATCTCCCTCATAACCCAATAAACTCTATCTTACCCCCTCTTTCCTCTCTCTTTCTCTCTGTTTCTTGATGCACGGTGACCTCACAGGCTTCTCAGGCTTCTGTTAGCGTTTGTAAATGAGTTTTATACAACTTGTGGTCTATGCGTATTTTTCGGTCAAGTATATAACATGATTTTAGTGGAAAATCGACAACTCACGATTAATACAAGCTATTCTGAAGCAAATTCTGAACCAGATTTGTGACTTTTGCTTCGAGGCTTTCCCTTTGTCAGAGGGACAGTTTCTAGTCTTCCTAGTTATAATCAGCTCCCGTTTTTACGTTGAGGTGTTATTGATGCATCTGCTGGCGCACAAGTGTTCTGATAGATATTTATGTAAGGACAAAATAAGATCATAATAGTATTGAGGCGATATAGTGGCTTGGACCAGGAAGGTAAATGCGCCTGCATATGTGTATGCTTTTTGTATATATTTTGTGTTTCATCTGGAGCTTGGTGTGAGACAAAAAATTCTCAGTATTAAACTGTTTGTATTCAGTTGGATGTAGGTTTGAGATCCTCTGTGCTCTCTCCTGATCTTCACGTTCGTTGCAGCAAATCAAGACTATAGCCTCCATGTTAGTGATTTTGTTTGTTGATTTTGTTTGTTAATTTTGCTTGACCAAGAGCATGCGTTATTGAAAAAAAATGCTGTTTGAGACAAAGCGACAATGGTCTGTGACTGTACGTGGTGAAATTAACATGTTTGCATCTGTATGTCTAAACTGAATGCAACTGCCTTGCTTGTAAAAATGAGACAAAGGTGTAAAACTTCTCGGCTCCCCCCAGTGGACAATCTGCACCCTGCTAAATGTAGAGAGTGCATTTGTAAGTAAGTTACAAAACCACTACCATTAAGGTGCTTCACATCTAAAAACTTGATCCATCATGCAGCAACATGTTGTGAAGGAAACTTGCAGCCTTTGATTTTGGTAAACAAATGCTTGAGTTGAACCCAAAAATGCTAACAGTAATGGTCTAAAGAAATTGATAAATATCTGCACTGATTTGGTCTTGCGTGGCAGTGTCCTTTGGGGAAAAAGTAAAAACTGGCACAGAACAAAGAGGCCCATCTTCCCCTTTGTCACTGACACAGAACTATTGTCAACACAATGCGGTGTTGTCGTGTCAGGCTCAAGGTGAAAGATAGGCTAACTGGCTCTATGGTTGCCTTTTATTAGAAGCATTTCTGCCACACAAAGTCCAAATGTCTTGTACAAACAGCTGTCCTTTCTCTACCATGTATATCAACGGAGGTCTGTTTACTCTTTTTAGATCAAAAACAAACTCAATGCACCACACTGTACCATGTCACGGTAACACGGAACTCCCTCCCTGTACTGTACTTCTGTTTAACTTCAGTAAAAACAGTACTTGCAAACTAAAGCCTCTTTTGTTTTCTAAATGAGATCATGCCATCTGTGATGGTCGGTTTTCTTTGGTCAGTATAAAGCTGCTCCTGTGGTTTGCAGTGGCTCCTGTTTTGACCTAATCATTGAATGCTAAGAGGAAGTGACAAGACATTTCATGAACTATCATTTGTAGAATTTTGCTCCTGTTCACAGGGAGCATTAAGTTATCATTTGATTTTATGTTATATTCAAAAGTGTTTTTATTGTGTTACGTATTTAAATGGCCATTTTCAATCCTAATAGGCCAGAAGTTATTGGAAACACTTTGATTTAAAAAAAATATTTTTGTGATATTTTTGTAGTTTTCTGTCCTGTCTGTGACTACATACTGATGCTATTGGACTCAAAAATTAGACTGCAATAAAATAATTGCTTTTTAGATGAAAACCTCTTCATCTTAGCTAATACTGTGTAATAATGAAATTACCTGCAGTTAACATTAATTGAATGTATGGGTCACTCCACCACTTACTCATCTCACAGAGTAGTACTGTGCAGCCTGTGAGAACAACTGTTTAAACGTTTCTGTAGAGGTGCAGGAGCGCTCCAAAGTTAAAACAAAAAAAAACCCAACTACATAAAAAAACTCATCAAGGTTATCTATGCTTGGTCTTGAGACTCACAATTGTGAACAGAAGCCTGTATTACAACTTTGAGGTGAGGGGGTTGAGGAGAGTGGTCATTTTGGAAGCAGTGAGGGTAGAAAAAAAGTTGCAATTGAGCTACATAATGTGAAATGTAGTATCCAGCATTTTCAGAGCTTTATCCATACCACAAACTAAAATTAAGGATATCTCAGTCTCTGTTGGTAATATTTTTTTTAACCACTTTTGATTCCTTCAACTTTATGGAAATTAAATACTAGATCACTGAAGCACCCTTTTTAAAAAATCCTTTCATCTGACTTTAACTTGATTGTCACTGTACCTTTATGTCTGTTTCAGAGAGAAGAAGCAGAAAATTCAGGACATCAAGAATAATATAAAAGAGGCTATTGAGGTAAGTGACTGTGTTCATGACATTTTTACCGGGACTGATCCAACCAGTTATACAGATTTGAAGACAATTAATCCACTACCTTTGTAATTTTTTAAATTATGTCCATCTCTCTGTCATCCACATTGAAATGCATTTTATTGGGGTTTGTTTGTTTGTGGCAGACCATAGTAACAGCTATGAGCACCCTCACACCTCCGGTGCAGTTGGCGTGCCCAGAGAACCGGTACCGGATTGAATACATCCTCAACCTCGTCACCCAGAAGGATTTTGAGTTTCCATCCGTGAGTAGTTCAATATCAGACACCTGAAATACAAACACACATGCACACACTTAGAAATCTGTCAACTTCACACCATGGTCTTATTTTTGTAGTTTTACCCTGTAAAACCATTAAGTTAGTACAACCATGTACTTCATTTTTACCTTACTACACTTACAGCAGTATAATTAGAGGATTTAAACAAACATTGCAGGTGCTTCCCTTTATGTTTATACTGCCAAAAAAAAGTGGACAAGATGGCGTAATTAAATGAAACCCATATGGTCATTATATTGTTCTTCCTGTTTGACTCAGGTTTGACACTGTGGCTGGTATATTACATTTTCATCAGGTGCAAATATCCTCAGCTTTTTCTTTGTTTCAGTAGATGTTAGTAGGTAATAGTCTCAACATCCCAGGTGATAATCCCTTGACACAGGTAGGCAACACTGAGGTTTACTAATGACCTGATAAGTAATTTCTGTTTGAGTTGAATATTCCCAGTGGGACGTACCAATTAAGTAATTGTCTAAGCCAAGAGACTAAACCTGGAGGTCTGGGAGTATGTTTATCCACAGCCACCTGTGGGGCCAGACTAAATTCACTTTTCAATGTACCCAGCCTCACATATCAGTAGAAGCTATAGTTTGTTTTTTTTCTAGTAATGCTACTCAGCCTATAACCCATTTAATTTTTACTCAATCCCTCTGATTTCAGTACTGTATGAAAATCAACTTGCATGTCTTGTCATGTCATGTCAGATAACAATTATTTTCATTCGTATTTTCAGTCATTTTTACCAAGATTAGCTGCTGAGTCTCGTATGTTTTAAAAATTAAGGCCCAAAGTGAATATCTCTGATGGCTTGTTTTGTCCAACCAACATTCACGTCCAGCCAGATCAAAAAACAGCTTATTCCTAATATTGGTGCTTTAAAAAATTACTGAAATGATCAATCCGTTATCAAAATAGTCTGCTGACTGACTAATTAAGTAATCAACTAATAGTTGCAGCTGATCTTGAAACATGCTTGAAATTGGTCATCAGTGTCATAGAACAATGTTTTATGAGATTGATGGTGATTGATTTGAACAATGTGCTGCTTATGGAAAAGTAGAGACTAAAGAGACAGCAGCTTATGGTATGTCTTTCATAGCCTCTGTTTTTTTTTTTTTTTTTTACTTTTTACTTGAACTACATTTCCACACAATGATCATTTTTAGATTTTTTTCAAACTGCTGATTGAAAATTGATTTTCACAAAATGAATGTAATGACCACTTTAAATGTCAATACTCAGCAGTACATGTAGAGTACAGGATAATTTGTTGTAAATGAGCTATAACACATAAAAACACTGGCCTGCTCCTTTAACGCTTGCAGGCACAGAGTTCATGTAAATGGCTGCCATGTATTACAAAAAGAGGAGTGTTTTGACTTGCCTGCTAATTAAAGCATTAATTTGCCTAACAACCTAATTTGCACAACTGCTTGTGCTTAATGTATGATGGTGATTATGGAGGGACATCAGGCAGCCAAAGTGCCTCTTGTTTCTCTCCATACAGTCGTAGATGATGACCTTCAGCAAACAGGGTCAGCTGTCCTAACAAACTAGCACACACATTAACCCTGCTGAAGTGTCCTTGAGCAACACACTTGTTGCATAGCAGCTCCAGTGGCTCTGTTTTTAGGCTAATGCTGCACCCACCTCCTAATAGGGATTGATGATATCACATCTCATGTTTCAGCATTCAGGTTTTCCTGGCTGTTCAGCTTGATTGTTTTAATGTAGCAGTTACTGGAGAGAGAAGAAATGGAGGCTGTTGTACAAAGAGAGGGAGCAAAGAGGAATAGAGGAAGCATTACATCAAGGGAGGAAGAGCGAGGTTTTTATTATTTTTTCTTTAAAGCACATGATACGATGATAAAAGAGCACTCTCTTTGTAAACACATGATGAGATTGGTGTCGTAGAGAATGGCTGATGAAAGGATTTTCTTACATGTAAGGGACGATGCAGCCACAAGGATTTCTGTAACAGTTCGTTGCGATTGCAATTAATCAAAAATGATCCCGGTTTAGAGTTAATTTGAAGGAACTGAGGCAAACAAGAATGTAGAACTGCAATGATCCGTCGATTAATCGGAAGAAAGGGCATAATCTGTAACTGTTGTGATTTTGTCAAAAATGACAATAATTTCAATTATAGGAGTTACAGCTTCTCAAATGTGAGAATTTTATGCTTTTCTTTTGTCAAACATGATTGTAATATCTTTGGGTTTTTTGTTTATTGACCAAAGAAAACAAAACATTTGAAGACATCACCTCAGGCTAAAAAATTTAGACAAAGCTAATTTTATCATGAGAATATTTGAACAATGATATATTTACATCTCTTTACCACAGTTTAGCAAGAACACCATCACAAAAAAAGAGGAAAACATTTTGCACATCAGATACAGGAAAGCAGCGACTACAATAGAGTAAACCGGTTTTAAATAATACAGAAGTTTAACCGAAGTAGCTGAACAGCGTGCAGTTAATGAAAATTAAGGCACGTTTTTTATTGTTACACAAACTTTATATTGTAAACGTTTGCTGGAGTTTTCAGATGGGTCACACTTTGTAAAATGTCATCATAACTGATACAGAAATTAAGAAGATGCTATTGAAAATCAGTTTTCATCAGTTTTTGTCTTTGTTTTTTTTTTTAAGTTTGGGAAAAAATAGAAGGTAGCACAGCACATTTATGTTCACATGACCATCTACATAAGATACAACGATGTGTTTATTTACATGGTGTTACTAAGCTCATGCTCACATCCTGAGTGATTTATAACAAGTGAGCAAACAGCAAACGGATGTCTTTCACAGTGACACTTCATTTAGACACATCAGCTGTTACATGAATCAAATCTGTGAGTTTTCCTGTGTGGGGTGCTCTCTTTTACCGCTAAATCAGCCCACTGCCCCAGGAATTCCACTCATGCTGAGCTGTTGGGAAGCAATTATTTGTTTACAGTTACTGTTTGGCTTTACTTGTTTGGTTGGTTGACTTGTTTATGACAAGCGCGGCATAGTTTCCAAGTTATGAAACAGGATGGAGAAAGTGTATTCTGACTTTCATTCGAGATCTCCACAGAGAGACAGCGTTGATAGTGGCCGTGTGAATGTGTGTTGAAAGAGAGAGGTGTGCATCAAATTTTCCAGTCAAGACTGTGACATTGAAAATGTGTTGGTTTTCTTTTACGCTGAACTTGACACTAATAACTTCTTGCAAATTATTACACATAACAAATTGATCTATTCCATTATAAATTGCAAGAATGTGTGCGTGTATAAGAGACAGACAGGCTGGCGTCCATGTATTCCCACTCTGGAACAAGGAAATAGCCTGTATTTGACCTGAATTTAGGATAGTTCAGGGACACATCAACCACAAAGTTTATGTTAATTCACTTTAACAGTCCTACACACACAAAACACACTGCTGAGTCACTGAAGACCATCTACATGAGGTCTATATCTGTGCCTTCAAAAAAAAAATTGGTTTTCAATGATTTTGCTTGATAAATGACCTACATTTGAATAATAATCAATAATGAAAACGCTTGTTGATTAGTTTTTCATCAACGTATAATTTTAACTTTTCAGTTCTTTCCTAATTAATACATACATCTTTTGTTAAGAGTTGGGGCTCAATACACACTGATTAATAAAGGCCTCTCCTAGAATCAGTCTGGACAGGAGTAGATTGAATGGAGCAGGTAATAAGAAACATCATAGCATTGTGTAATTCTGTGATACTTTTCACCCTGTGTGGAGTTATTTTGTTGCGTTTCTGTTCTGATTTAATACTCAGCTGATAAACAATCTGCTGCCATCCATGCAAATAACAGGCAGTGTTGGCTTGGCGTTGCGAGTTTGATGAGTTGTACGGTGATAGCTTAGTATTGAAGAGTGAAAGTCTCCACACTAATTTGAGGTATTAATTGAATTGTTACATGAAATGACTCCCTGAGTTCTTATATAAATACTCAAACATATGGCCCTAAGAATTACTTTTCTTACCCAGGCTTGGGTTTAAAATCATGAACCTGCCCATCAAAATCAAAAACTCATCCGATGCATCTTGTCTACCTTTTCTTTGATCAGATATTCACTTTATCTACATGAGGAGACTTTGTTTTTTTGTTTTGCATTTTATGAAGGTTCTTGCACATGTTAAGACATTATTAAACATTAATGTCTGTTAAGTGAAGACAAGAAGGGTTTGGAAGAAAACCACCAAAACTGAAAAAAAAAAAATCTGGTTCTTACAGTAATATCAACTACTACATATATCAGGACTTGCTTTTACTTCTTTTTGTGCATGTTACCAGCTCTTGTGGTCTGCACTGATTACTGTGTTCAGCAACTTTCCAACATCTCTGACATGAAATATACAGAGGACATCTATTGTTCAGTCGGTACCAATAAAGTGAAGTGAAGTGGGTACTCCATGCTGTGTCCCAGTATGTCAGTAAGTCCGTCTATAGTGCCTGTGTATAATGAGGCATCTCTCTCCCTCCACCACTATTTACCTTTACAGAATTGTACACAGGTATCGCCCAGGCACAACGTACACTGCATGTGGTGTCAACAAAGCCGCTGAGCACCCAGTGCCCTCTGACACACAGCCCTGTCCTACTTTCTTAATCTGTCATAGCTGTCATATTTGGTGTATGACACACATATTGATGACAAAAAAATGACTCTTCCTCGTAAGAATACTTTG
>CAEMYA010002124.1:751158-767493 GCA_903131615.1 Diplodus sargus
CACATGGTGACATAATCTTGTCTCTGTCAAAGCTTGTATTATCATGCGTAAAGAAAATATATCAGTGCATATCGGACATCATATACACAGATACCTGTGATCAGCCAACTGGTATTTCGGTCTTTCCTGGAATTAGTGGATTAATGTATTGCTTCCACTACAAAACACTGCTTTGACCAGATTTTACAGGCTCTGAATACACAAATACACTGAAAACACATTCTTTTAAGTATACAGTTAATGTACAATCATTATGGGGTAATAGGATTTGGTTCTTCAGTAACATCTAGTGGCAGCTTGGGGATACGGCTGCAAGCTTCAGGCCCATTAGGTAACATCAGAGATTTGATTTAAGCCTTCAATGTGTCCTAGCAAAGGTTATTAAATTTCACACTAGCATATAGTTAAAACTGAGTCAGTCCTGATTGTTGACTGGAGATGTTAATTTTTGTATTTCCTTCCTGCATAAGCTGAATAGCTCCAACATTAGCAACATCTTTGCTTGTACTACCAGAGTGTTGCTCCAAATCAGTTTTTTGTTTTTGTATGGGTTTTATTTTATTTCTTCTTTAACATGTTTTATCTGTCTGGGGTAATCTCAGCAAATACTTAAAGGTCTGTTGACCCTACATCTTTATAAAGACAAGGAGGCAACACACAAGTCAGTGATGTCAAACATTTCAAATCTCATCTGCAGTGTCTCTGTTGCAGGCACTAAACTTCTTTAATGATGCACATGTTTAACTAAAATGATGTGAGATATAATGTTTGCAGGTGACAGTATGTTGTGCTCTGTGATTATCGAGGCTTACACTGTCATCTGTCTTTAAGTCTTTTGATTCTCCCAAGCATATCTTTCCCTGTATATCTCCCATGCATAACCTTGTCATTGCTGCACTTAAATGATACATATGTATTGTTTATGAGATTGCACAAGGGCACCTTAGAAACGTAGTGTCTAGTTATCCTTTTCAAAGCAAAGGTAGGTTAGAGAATAAAAAAGTAAAAGTGAAATACTTTTCATGTAACTGCAGCAGTTTGGGAGCAAACATGGCCGAGGCTGAGTCATCCACAGATCAGAGGATGTTTAAAGGATGAGAAGGGGGTGATGTTTTTGGGAGGATACCTCTGTTACTCAACTGTGGACTTTGAGCCAGTAGCCTGGTCTGCTTTTTACCAATAATCAATCTTGGTGAATACTACGTGCTTTTAATTTAGCACTGTAGGTTGGTTTGTTGTTTTTAGATGTTTATATGAGAGAGAAACTCTCCCCCTCTACTCCTCCCTCAGGTGGTTGGGATGGTATAGTCCAGCCTTTTGTTCCGTCCCTCTTCTCGTTCACGCATCCACCACAAATACACCAAGCTCATCCTGCTCTTGCTTTCTCCCCTGTCTTCCTTCTCTCCATCTCCATAGTTCTGTCTGTCTGTCTATCTGTCTGTCTGTCTGTCTGAAGCCACTCGCACTAGATTGGGAGCTGATAGACTATTAATAGTGCATGTGGTTGGGTCACCATGGTAACCGTGCTGGAGGCCAGGGCGCTGGGGAGCTATTTTTGAAATCTGCTCTGTAATGTCAGACAGACGCCACTACGCTTTCATTCTCTGTCTCCCCCTGTCCTCCTCCTCTCCTTCTGTTTCACTCCCTCTGTCATGTTCACTCTCATCCCTCCTTTTCTCTGCTCTGCTCTCTGCCCATCTTTGTTTTTAGGAAAATACAGATTTTTAGCAGAGAAACCTTGCTGCTCATTGCACTGTGTTGACGTGTGTGTCAATTATATCATACCATTCACCATGTCTGTATGATATAACATGAATAGATTTCTACATTTATACAGATTTTTACATTGATATAGAGTGCATCATCTTAAGTTCACAGAAAGTATGAAAGTGAAGGTCTTTTGATTTGATTTTGTTTCATGAGATTTTGGTGGTATGATTATCTCGGCTATTATAACAGTATTACATAATTAAGATTATTAATATGTTACAGTGACCATTAAAAGGAATGAAAACATTTTCCTAAACAAACTATATATATAAGACATAATAATGCCACGCACTTCAAGCTCTCTGTATTTGATTCTGCCCCTGTGTCCCTTTTGGCACATGTGCTGATGCATTTTGGCATAGTGGATATGTGTTTTAGTGTTTTACTTGGCGTCACCAGCGGAGCAAAGCATCATGTCATTTATGTTGATGTTTTGATTGAGAGTTTCAGTCACATTGTTAAAGTGTTGTGTTAATGTAGAGCCTATGAGGGTTGAACTACTGCTGTGCTTTATATATGGTATCCCAGCTGGGGTGTTGTTGTATGAGTGAACCTTTTCTCACAGCTAGTTCAGGAGATGATGCTTGTTACAGAAAAGTTCAGAGCTCAAACACTTCTTTCAGTTTTTTGGTACTGATTGTTTTCCCTAATCCCACCTGTCTTCAACAATGGAACCACTCACTGACCAGTAATATTATTCCGAAAACACTTTTCTTACTTGTGTGTCTTTCTCCTTCTTCTCTCTTTAGCTTTCTAGACAAGATCGACATTGTGAAACAGAGTGACTACACTCCAACAGATCAGGTGAGTGAATGTCTACATTACCAACACTAGTGTATATATATACATTTCCTATAGAGGTATTTGTAGAGGAAGTGGGTTTGAAATGAATGTGGTCTGTATCAGACATTAATAAGCTACTTAATGATTTGTACGTTACTCAAATATAAAGGTGCACACCTATGTTAGGGTGGAAGTGAGCAGTGTTGGAACTAAATCTCTTCTTTGTGATTTTCATAACATTTTTATGTTAGTTGTTGCCCTCTACATGCCTAGAAATGGGGGCAGAAAATAAAAACATCTCATGTCCCAGTTTCTCCAACTTTTTAACCTGATCCAGAAAATAAGGGCACAGAAGCAATTCGTAGAGTGTCTCTTGCTCCAGACTTACAGTGTAATCATTCAAAATGCTGGAAGATATATTTATTATCCAAGCAACCTTCTTGACCCTTTCTCTTATTTTGACCAGGATTTGCTGCGGTGCAGAGTATTGACTTCAGGAATCTTTGAGACAAGATTCCAAGTGGACAAAGTTAATTTCCAGTGAGTAAAAACATAAAGAGAGGTGCAGTGAAATAACATGTATATGTTCATATCTTACAACACTCATTCATAGGTCCAGTATAACCTGCTTAGATAATGTCAGTTGTACAGTGTCTCCACATGATGGCAGTATTTAACCTGTTAACACTAATCTATCGTTTGATTTACACAGTATGTTTGATGTTGGCGGTCAAAGGGACGAACGCCGGAAATGGATTCAGTGCTTTAACGGTAACTTCTGTTTATTTCTGCTTCCTCCCACTTCCTCCACTTCATATTTTCTCCTCTCACTGTGTGATTTGTTTGTGTGTCTCTCATCCTCAGATGTAACAGCCATTATCTTCGTCGTGGCCAGTAGCAGTTACAATATGGTGATCAGAGAGGACAATCAGACTAACCGTTTACAGGAGGCCCTCAACCTCTTCAAAAACATCTGGAACAACAGGTGAAGAGAAATGAATACTGTGTCCGTCTGCTTGTTTTCTGTCAGTCTGTAGTAGTAAAGGTGGGGGCAAACTGCCTTTTTAAAAGTGTGTTTACATGAATACCCATATCCACAATGACAAGGATGGAAGACAGCCTTCCTAGAACATGAATTTGAGTTGTTTTTGTTTTTTCCACTTTTTTGTAGCCACAGAAAGATGATGCTTATCAATCAAGCCCACTGTAATGGCTGGGAAACTTTTTATTATCTGTCCTGCTGCTTTTCTGCTTGGATGATTGCATAACCAAGTGCTGGGGTTCCCTAGCAACAAACACAATCAGGGATAGATCACATACTTTATTCACAAGTTCCTGTGGGATGTATGCAAATAAAAGTTGCAGAACAGCAGAAAATTACTGTGATCTTGGGCAGCATGTCTCACAGCACAGTAGACTTGGTGGTCACTGAGATTACTGCCACAGTTCAGATGTATTTACCCCAGATCTAAAATGTATTCCATCCTTTATATTGCAGGTTTTACTTGTTCATCCGAACTGGTCAGATTTGTTTAAGAAAAGAACTACGTCGTCAGGGGGTCAGCTGTCACCCAGTGATCCCCTGTTTATATTTATTGTACCAAGTCCAAGCAGGAATGTCCCCTTGTGTCTCTGTTCACACTCAAACAGTTTGATGGTTCAGTGCTCGATGTTGATTTGTCGTGTTTACTTCTCTACAGGTGGCTGCGGACCATTTCTGTCATCTTGTTCCTAAATAAACAGGACCTGCTAGCAGAGAAGGTGCTGGCAGGGAAGTCCAAAATCGAGGAGTACTTTCCTGAATTTGCTCGCTACACCACACCTGACGATGGTGAGCAGTCATACTACAGTTTTATCCACTTAGACTTCGTACGGCCATTTATTTAGACAAGGAAATGTAAATGTAATTGAGAACACTGTCCACTTTAGCAACTGTACAAATACAGCTGGCCTTTTTCAACTTGTAAATATCTGCGATAGAAATGGCTTTTTTATTTCAAGAAGTAATTATTTGTAAAGTAGGGTGACCAGACACCCCAAACTGCCTCAGAAAGTCCGGACTGGAAATTGAAAAAAATACCAGTGTGTCCCAGTTACTGGGTAGTCATATTTCTACTTTTAGTGTTTTTTCCTCTGAAGCTTTTCTGTAAAAGAAAATCAGCTGTGCAGATACATGGCCAGACTCTTGTTAGTGTTCCACCAAAACACCAGGAGTGTGAGGGACACTGCATTTGGTGCCATTGACCACAGGAGGTCCACCTCGATCCACACCCCTGAAGTCGTTTTGTTCAATCACACTTGATCACAATAACATGGAAACATTTACATAACTTACTCATGTATGCCATCTTATTAATATCATTGTCCGTTCAGGTCGCTGTATAAATCAATTCATGTTTGAATAATCCTCGCCTGAAAGATATTTGGTGCCATTAGCGTCTCCTTTTCCTTCCAGCGACACCAGAGCCTGGAGAAGATCCACGTGTTACAAGGGCAAAGTACTTCATAAGAGATGAATTCCTGGTAAGTGTGTCTGCATAGGTTTGCTTATGCACTTTAGGATATGCTACATTTTTAAAATGTTAATTCTGAAAATAGTCTCCGTCATGTCTGCAATACATCTTCATTTGTCCAGAAACTTGGAACACAATAATTAGCTGCACTTTTGTGCTGGACACCATGTTCCTTTATTTCCATCAACATCGGCACTGTTGTTTGTTTTTTGTAGATCACATATATATTAACCCACTGCTGTTAAATACTCACTTGAGCAGCAAATATGTATTATTCCACAACTGAAAATAGTCCCCAACAAATACAATTTTAACTCTAACTTTAAAAAGTCCTCAGTTGGAAGTTGTTGTTACGTTTGTATTGTATGCTGTATATAACATGTGGAGAGCTAAATGGTGCTTCCTTTCCTCTGTCAACAGAGGATCAGCACAGCAAGCGGGGATGGGAGACACTATTGTTACCCCCACTTCACCTGCGCCGTTGACACGGAAAACATCCGCCGCGTCTTCAACGACTGTCGAGACATCATCCAGCGGATGCACCTGCGACAGTACGAGCTGTTGTGATGGGAGAAGAACGGTGTTCAGCCAAAAACACAGAAACACATCGGACAATGAAAAACCCTGAACCCTGAGTCTCTGGACTCCCCTCTTCCACAGAAGTGTGTGAGCTCTTGTGAATGAACAGGGGGCCAAAACACACATACACACTCTCTCTTTCTCTCATACACACACACACACACACACACACACACACACACAAATATATAAACACACCCTGAACCCAGAACTTCCCCTGATGCAAACTCCCCGCCTGCAGTAGACAGAGCTATTTTGATGGAAGGGCTCGAGGGATTATCACATAAATGAACTCTGATCTCCGCCTTCAGCCATACCTCTCAACATCGTATATCGTCCCCAGACACGTCACCTTCACATTTTAAGGAACCCTGAGTGATCCAGTCTGGACTGTATTTCCTGCAGTGAGGAGGGTTTATTGAGATCAGGATGAAAATTGAGAGAGCTACTACTTCAGTGCAACTTGGAAAGAGAGAACTGTTGAGTTACTGCAAATAGAGAATAAACATGTTACAGCAGATCAGTTGAACACTGTATCTAACTAAAAACACAAGCACTGTGCTCAGGACTCAAACCTAGTACACGACTCCTTCCTATAATTTACACACATCCATAAATCCAACCACAGGATCTGCTTGCACAGAGAAATGTATCACACCTGCTTTTTACTGGACTGCACAACCCGGGTGGATCTGGAAAAAATGTACCGATCTACCGACGTGTGGCGGGCTCGTTGAGCTGTCGGCACAGTGCTTTGAGATTAAACGGACTGAGTGACTGCAGCCAAGCCCCGAGGAGCAGCATTATCACAGACTAAAAGGACTGTGTTGTGATCAGTCGGGCTGCAGGGGGCCGAGGGTTCACAAAAAAACAGGACTCCGATGTGAATTTCTCTGATAGAGTCTAGACACGACTTCTCCACAGAACTGTTTGCCACCTGACTTTGCCTTGTTGGTCGTGGAGCAACACGTGAGGAGGATATATTGAGTTTAAAACAAAAAGAAACAAAAAAAGCCAACTTTTATGGAACTTAACTAACAGAGGGCAAAAAGCATCCTTCTACAGTACAGTACCATATAAGTTAAAGAGAACTCTCATCTTGTCATGATCGACCCTGTTTTACTGTCTCCACAGCTGTTTTTGTCTGTGTAGACTTTTGTGCCATTGTGCCCTGTGCGCTCTCTTTCTTTATCTCTACTCTTTCTGTATCTGTCATCCTTCTTTCACTCCCCGTTCTCTCTCCTCTGGTCATCTTCACTCACTCTCCATCTTCACAATTTTACTCTTTCTCTCATTTCCCTCCTCCCACCGCCACCTGCCCATCTGCACTTCCACCTTCCCGGCAGTGTTCTTTTTGTTTCGAGAGAAAATAAGATATTATAATCCTGGAATATAAAAAAGATGACAACAACAAACGGGACGCTAATTTTATTATTCTTTTTTTTTACTTATGTGGTCAAACAGCCTGCTCACACCTCCCTGCCATTCCTCCCTCTGTCATTCCTCCATCTTTCCTCTTCTCTCCTTCCCTCCACCCCCGACCTCTTGCTCCTTTGTACGTCTGTCTTTACTTTACTGCTGAACTATTATTCTTGTACAGACTGTAAAATGTATTATTTTGTACAACTTTATTGAAAAAAATAACTTTTAGAAGATCCCTGTGCCTTGATCACGACTGTACGTGTGTAATGAGCTAAAGTGGGTGTCATACTGCGCTGTATAGCTTGGCCAATCCCCTCCTAACTCCCTGCCTCCCTCGCCACTTCCCTCTATCTCTCTCTTTCTTTATCCCCCCCTCCCTCTGTCTGTCTGACTTTCTCGCTCTCTCTCCTCGGGGTTGGAGGACAACCATTCGTAGCTTTTGTAGTTTTATTTCTCTCCCCTATCCTCCCATTCTCTCTTTATGATTTAAATGTCTATTTTTGGATCCATATACCCCAAAAAGATAAATATATGAAATGTATATGGGTTTTAAAAAAAGTATTTTATTAGAATCAAATGAACCTTGACAAATTGTACACTTGATAGTGTGCGTATTGCTATAACTTAAATCCTTTCAACTGAAGTTGTGTTCAGATTTCTTTTGTTTTCTTCCGTTGACCTCTGCAAAGGACATTACGAAGGGTTAAAGAGGAGATGACAGATGCAAAACATTGCTTGTTTCTACACAAATCTTATTCTTTTGCTAAGAAAAAGACCAAAAAAAGACAAAAAAAAAATGAATTTCAGTTTATTTTCTGAAGAGGGGGGGAGGGTGTCCTCCTTCCCTGCCTTGCACAGCAGAGGCGGCCTGTACAGTATTAGCATCTCTCTCATTTCAGTGCCCTAGTCTTCATTTAATGTGTACATCAAATTATGGGTCTCTACATTCTGAACAGAAACTCTAAGAAATAAAGGTTTTTTTTGGTGCAGACAGCAACAGGTCTGTCATTACACATATAAACACATAACTCTTCTGTCTCTCATAAGCTGCATTTTTTTCCCAATCACAATTCCTAAATTTTCATCCATCGGGAGAGTCGCTGTAAATCCATGCTCAAGGAAGTGGAGTTTCCTGTTTGTTTACCAGTCATTTCCTCTTCAGATTCGCAGACTGTGTGTTTTGGGAAGACCATGAAGATTGTAATGTTTTGGACAGGACACCCTCTGGTTTTGAACCATGTAGATGTTCAGGCTGAAAGTTCAATAACTCCACATCAGGATGTAACTGATGTGCCTTTATCCTGCAGTTTGCTCCTCTATATTCCTGAAGGTAAAACTTGACATATGTTGAGGATACGACTTATTCTGACAGGTTTTTTGGTGTTCTGGTTCAGTTAGAATGAAACCGTCAAGCTGAAACTTTTTTGCCTTTTTGAGCTCCGCACTAATGATTACTCAACCACTAGATTGCGAGGCAGTTGAGCTTGATGTACAGGAGATAATTCCCTTTGTTTGGTTGGTCTACCAGATTCAGTCTTGGCTAATGTGGATGTGATTTTTCAAATTTTTGTTATTATTAGATCATCCCAAACACTGGACCTTTTTTAATATATAAGTGTTATTTACTGATATTGTAATGCTCTGTTGAGATACAGAGAGAGGTAGACTGCATTTGGACGGACAGGAAGTCGGACTGATCCTTCTTCTGTTGGAGGTGTCAGAAGTGAAGACATGCAGTTACTAAGAAATAATGCGCCAAATAATATAAAAGGAAAAGACTGTGAGCTGTCTGGCAAAAAAACAGAAAAAGGTTGAATTACGGGAATTGTGGAAATAATAACCATTCATGACGTCATTCTTTTTCTAGAGAAAGTCTTTAATTCCCAAATGGAGAAACTGATTCAAAACGGCGTCTTTGTAGACTTCTGACTCACTTCTTTCATGATCCCTGTGAGACCCTGTTATTGTTAGGCCGTACTCTTACAGCGGAGGAATGTCTAAACACTCAGCGCTGAACACCCTACATTTGGACTTTATTTTCTCTTTTTTCACAGAGGTAGAACAAGTCAGATGGAGCACTTTTTTAAGGAACTGACCCTGCTCTAAACAGGGTCAACCTGAAATCCAGTGACATTAATGTCCATACTGAAGTACAGTTAATATCAGATACTGTAAGACTTTTACTTGAGTACTTTTTATATAAGTGAAAGTCTATAGTCTAAGTCAATATCATAAAACATAAGGCTACAGAAATACAGTAAATATAAAGGGGGTTTCAAGGTATTGAATGCAGGCAAAGTCCCACCCCTTTCCGTGTGCCCGGTGGGACCTTATTCTGGAGAAAAAATTGTACAGTAGTCAATGATGAGAGTAAAACACATTTTTGATCCCATTTCAATTGTGGCATGAATCACACATATGATGTTTGTGAATTTAAAAGCTGATTTTGCTTGTCAAGAAAGTCAGTTTGTCGTAAAGAAAGTGAAATACCATCTAGTTTTGTGTAAAAACGCTCAGTGAACTACATCATCTCGCTCAACATGGCCGTCAAATCGCCAGAGAAAAAGTGTTTTAATGAAGGTGAAAATCACAAGACATCTGGCCATACTGACAGCTGCAGGTGTGCAAAAGGAGAGTCAGTCATTTATGCGAGCTAGCTAAATTCACAGTGTTATATTTGATTGGTTTTATGACAAACTGTGACTTCCCCAAGCTGCAAACAAATATTTTAAAGGAGATATATTATGCTCATTTTTAGGTTCCTAATTTTATTTTGGTTACGACTAGAATAGGTGTACGTGCGTAAATGCTAAAAAAAAACATCAGTTTCCTCATACTGTCCAGTGGAGCAGCTCTATATTGTCTGAGAAACTCTGGTTTAGCTCCTGTCTCTTAAAGGCCCTCCTCCCAAACACCCAGTCTGCTCTGATTGGTCAGCTTGCACAAGCATGAGCCACCACTGCTAACAACAACAGGGCAGCTGTGCCAAATTAATTCTTACTTACTAAACTAGCTATTGGCCTAATTTATGCAAATGTGTGACTCCATGACAAAGTTTGATGTCACAATGTCACGGAATTAAAGGCAAGACTCCTGAGGAGGTGTTTCAGGAACAGTGTTATCTGTGGGAGAGAGGAGCTTCTGTTGGTGCGAGCTTTGAACTTTTTAACTTTCAAGAACTTTGACATGCACAAGAACATATTTAACAGACTAAAGGATCTTGTAAAATGATAAGAAAAACGTGTTTAATTCATGGCACAATCCAAACTGGTTTAAAAGTCCATTTGTTTTTGGCAGTTGCGTATTATTTCTGAAATAGGATCCCATGGTGCTCCACTGGAAGAGGAGGGACTTTGCCTCTCCATTGATGTCACATCCTCTGCAGTTTTAGGGGAAATGGAAACAATTTTAAAACTTTTTACAAAGAGGCTATTTTGGCAGCTTATTCCAATATATTTAGACTCGTTGTGTTTAGATTGACTACCTCTTGTCAGTGATCTTCATTTGTAGTCATAATTTTTCGTGGGTGTGCATTTAAGGGACAAATACTACCTCAGTATTCCTGAAACATGGTCTACAGCCCTGGTTCTACAGCCTTTCTCATAATTTCATCCAGTTTTAAAGTATCGTTTTCTCACTCTTAAATTGGTGTAAGCTGGGTCTTCTTTGTGACAGTTTACATTTCTGAATATAAAGTGAAGCAGTCAAGCTGTGGACGGACGGTTCTCCTGCACCGTCGGGAGGAAACCACCTGACATCCCGCAGCAGCGCCGCCCCTCTCGTGACGTCGCCCTCCGCCTTCCCGTCTCTCCCTCCGCTCGCTGCTAGCTCAGTTAGCACTAGCAAGTTAGCCTCCAGCAGCTGTCGGTGGCAGTCAGTCAGCCAGTCAGTCCGAGTGGTGGTGCATTTGTAATTATCCTCCTCCTCCTTCCCTCCCATAGAAAAAAGCCGTGGACGGCCTGGTTGTTTCTTCGGGAGCCAGCTGCCTCACCTCTCCGGGCTACCTGCGGTAAAATATTGTCGCCCTCGCCGTCACGACAGGAAGAAGCCCTGGGACATGGCCAGACAAGAACAAGTCCTGGTGCTAGAGCCACAACACGAACTGAAATTCAGAGGTAATGTTGAAGCAGAGGGCAGGGCCGGGGGCTAGGTAGCTAACCTACAAGCCATAAATGATAGCCAGCTTTTCATTTTCTGCATTAACCGGTTTACTAATGTGTCGTTATTTGTTGTCACTCGTATTAGAAAAGACGGATACAGCTAGCTGTAGTTTGCGCTGTGTTCACGACAGCAGTGGCGATGACAGGTGAAACGACACTGTGTGCGACGATGCTATCTAGCTAGCTAGGTAGCATTCCGCTAAACTAGCTAGCGAGTCAAACGGCTAGCTGTCATTGCAGCGTCAGGGCAGGCCCGCCGTCCCATTTCTCTAATTCAGTCATTTGCTTCCTCTGCTTTGCCTTTTACCCTCTGACAGCATATGAAACACGGTGATGTGATCTGATACTTGACATACCACCTTCCTCTCGATGTTGTTTTTTAACAACCAGATGCCAAGAAGTGACTATTCTAGCAATTTCTACGAGCTGGGTGTCATTGCTTAGCCCTGTTACTATGCTTATTTCACAATATTATAAGCTAGCAGGCTTTGGTCGAGAGCTTTACCGTTTACACACAGAGTAACCTGAATTCTTCTCCAGCTTTTCTATTTTCAGGCCGAATGATTGTGAAAATACAGCCTGAGCCAGTGGATAATAACCACTTTCTGAGCTAATTGGCTTTGGGTGTGATACTGTTGTAGAAATGGATCAAGTGATGGCTTAAGGTGCTGGGATCAGTCAGTAATGGGGTGTTCATTGATTGATTATTGCAGACTTTAAATGCAAAGACTACCCAGGAGAAGATACATACACCCACTCAGTTACTGATGCACAGTGTATCAGATGAGAGCAGAGAGCACAGTGGGGTTGTTTGTCCAACACATATTTCAAACATCGAGGTTCAGTTGCCTATTATGCTTTCCAAACTGGAGTCATTAAGTATGGTCAGATGGTCCTGTGAGGTCCAGGTGATCTACATGCTACACAAGCAACAAGAAAACAGTGGCACTTAAATGTAAAAGAGATGCCCGTCTAGTAAGTTTTCTACAGCATCCAGTTTTTGGCTGAGGGCGGGGCATGAATACACAATAGACTGTTTTTTGTTGTTTTAATGTTTAATATGAACTGTTTATGTGAGGCTCTGTGAAGTCCTCACAAAGACTACTCACATATATGTCCTACCAGGAACGTTATAAAACAAGTTGAACTGTCCAGTTAGTTTTGATTCCTAACCAAGAATCTAAAGTATTCACACACACACATACCTGTACACACATGTATATCCATGAATCACCGTGCTGTTTCTCTGTGTCGTCCTCAGGCCCGTTTACAGATGTTGTCACTGCCACTCTGAAGCTCACCAACCCCACAGATAGAAATGTGTGTTTCAAAGTCAAGACAACTGCGCCTCGCAGATACTGTGTGCGCCCAAACAGCGGCATCATTGACGCTGGAGCCTCCGTCAATGTTTCTGGTTGGTACAAAGTTTGCGTCCTCCTTTTAAGATGGGTAGAAAGTTCAAACCCACAGTGTGATTATCACATCTCATTCAGACCTCTGGGTGTTCTTAACTATCAGATATATGTGTTTTTGATTTCTTGCCTTTTATAATGTGATGATCTGTCATTGCTTTCAGACGATATGATTACATTTGTTCTAGGTATTTGCGAGCTGAGAAGAAATCAGTTTAACTGAGGATGTGATGACCGAACAATAGGAGGCATTTATTGATAATTCCACCCAACAGCAAGTTCAGAAATGTGTATCATTTTACATTAATGCAGGCTTTAATCAAATTCCTAGATAAAATCAAGTTTCATATGATTACATTGATATAACTCCAGGAATAGAACAGTAAAGGCTGAACTTTCAAGCCATCTTGTTTTCTGTTTCTGCACCAAAATAAATCTGTGAGTCTCAGTTCCACCAGTCATTGCACTGATACAGCACTCCGCCAACTGATGTTCGAAATATTGTTGAGGGAATCATCAGGACGCATATCTGTAAAATCTTGTCAGGTGTTTGGTAACTTTGTCTGCACAAAAAGATGAAAAAGTACCCAAACAATGCTATCTTGTTCCAAGTGATTGGAGAATAAAAGAAACAATACAGTTGATAAATCAAATGAAAGAAATAGTCCCTCCTGTTATGATATATTATTGTATTTATAATGAAAATAAATTGATGTCTTGTGAATTTAGCAATATTTAACCTCATACTCCAGCAGTCTCCCTATAAGGTTGCAATGTGATTTATTTCACATCTCAGTAAGATGACGGGACAAAAACACCTCAGCGCTCTGAAAGACTGTTTCAATTACTTGGGGAATGAGGCATAAGCAGGGTGCAGTGTAACCCCCATCATAAACCTGACTGACATCGTTTCATTTTCAGGTTGTGTAATGGTTGTTATGGGGCAATACAGGAAGTTTGTCTTTCCCTAATGTTCTGGCTCTCCTCTCTGTTATTGTTTTGTCCACAGTTATGTTACAGCCTTTTGACTACGACCCCAATGAAAAGAGTAAACACAAATTCATGGTGCAGTCCATGCTGGCTCCGTACGACATGACTGACATGGAAGGAGTTGTAAGTACCAGAGCCTAAAATATGATTTAGGATTATATTATTTATAATCAAGGTTTTATTTTATATTCCCTAGACTATATGATTGTGTGAACTCGACTTTTTCTTGCTGAACACGCTGTAACAAACCTACACCACCTCCAGCTGAACTCTTGAATATTGCAGTTACAGTCCGTCTTTGTCAGTGTGCTGGACTGTAAAACATGGTGCCAAAGCCAAACAGTTATAATGCATGTCCCAAATCTTGAAAATATTCTTTAGAACATCATTCTACTGAGTGTTTCGTTTGAAGTGATGACTCGAATTTGCACACAAGGTGAACTAAACTGACTCATGCTAAAGACTCTTTTCCTGTCTGACTTTTCTTTCTTTGATATTCTCTTCTACAGTGGAAGGAGGCAAAGCCTGAAGAGCTGATGGATTCAAAGTTGAGATGTGCATTTGAGATGCCTCTAGAAAATGACAAAACTGTAAGTCGAACACTTTGGTTAATGGGCATCTGTTACGCTTCACTAAGCCTTCAAGTGTAGATGCACAAAAGTAAGACATTTCTCCATCAGGTCCACCGACCTAGAGATGTTGTCATGTACTTGCGAGACTGAGTACATGCAGACTTGCTGTGTAGCAGTCATTTTGTATCTTTGAGAATTAAATCACATTGAAACGTTCACATTGCATGTTTCATTAGAGTTTATTTTTTCCCTTTTTCACTGTATTTTCTCAGTCTACTATTCATCAGCAATACATCACCATGTCACTCATTACATGCTTATTTATTCATATATGATTTGTTTGTACTTTCATCTCACTCTCCACCATGTCTCTGCATGTCTCTTCATCTCCGTCCTCCCTCCTCCCTCCTCCCTCCTCTGGCCCGCCGCCCTCCCCCACCCTCATTCTCTCTCCACAGCATGAGAGTGAAAGCAACAAAACTGTGTCTTCCTCTGCCTCCTCTGTTAAGACTGAGCACTCCGTGCTGCCCAAGTCGGCCAGTGCCTCGCTGGATGACGGAGAGGTGAAGAAGATCATGGAGGAGTGCAAGCGGCTGCAGATGGAGGTGCAGAGGCTACGGGAAGAAAACAAACAGATCAGGGTGAGACGCACCAAACAGAACAAGAGAATTTGCCTGTATTTTCTGTCAGGCTTTTACTTTCTGCAGCAGCACTTCCTCTATCATGCACAAGAAGACACAGGTAGTTGGAGACTTTCATTCTTGAATGCAGCTTCTTCAGTTTGAAATACAATGATAGATGAATGTTTTTCTAAAATCACCCCAATCATTGTCTGAATGATAAATAATTGCTAAACAAGGCTGTAGTTGGTAAAAGTTAAAAGCTGTACTTATGTGTTGACATCATGGTACTTCTCAAAATATAAAAAATTGAAGTCTCTGTCTTGTATTTTACTGATCTCATTGATACATATAACAAATTCATCAACAATTCCAGGAATAAAGTTTTCTCTTTCATAGAGTTTTAATGATTCAATTAAAAATGTATAACCTTTTCCGACATTTGGCAGAACTTCAGTCCAGAAGTTCTCTCTCCTGCACCAACCAGTGTTGCCAACTCTCTGCAGTGAGAGCAGCTATTGGCTGTTGACAAAAGTGGCTCGAAGTCACCAAATGACGTGACGTCTCTTGAGGGGACAGAGTTATCACTGTAACAAATGTTTACAGCCGCCCGAATACCATTTTGGGCACTTCACAGCTTGTCCAGACAGACTGCTCGTTGCGTTCATGCACTTAATGTTGGATTAACGCTGTTGTTAGTCAAATGCCAGTTTCTATACATTTATGCCATGGCTTTTTTATCAGAAAAGGTTTCGTTGTTGAAACAGAGTTGTGGCTATATGCTGTGCTTTCCTCATAGTCACAGTCATTTTTTACTTTGCTGTGAGTGTAGCAGCGTAGTGTAGGAGCTTCATTTCTCGCTCTTTTTTAACTGGCAAAGCTGAATCAAGGTCTCCTTCCTCTCCCTCAGGAAAAAAAACCCAAAACAAAGAAAAAACACCCTCAAGCATTCAAATACGGACTTAGACGTTGATTACCATGGCAACAGTCAAAGCTTTGAAAAAAAATGTGATTCAGCTCTGCAAATATCTCAGGAAAAAAGTTACTTCTCTGATGACAAAGTTGCCTGTTTGATGTAGATGTTCCAAAATGGCTTCAATCATATTTTGGCCATTTCTGTACTGTACCTGTACACTGATACTGTATACCTGTGGTAAGCTAAAGTCTGTTTTTGTGTTTGACTGTGTCTCTGACGCCTGTCTCTTTATCCCAGGAGGATGACGGGCTGCGGAAGAGAAAGGTGACCTCCATGGCTGCTTCTCACTCTTCTTCCATGGCGACCTCGGCCATGAGGGACGAAGGCCTAAGCACCAGGGTCCTGGCGTTCTGCGTGCTCTTCTTTGTCATTGGAGTCATCATTGGCAAGCTGGCCCTGTAGAGACACAGACAGATAGAGCACAGTGATGGACGGACGGACGGACGGCGTACTCGGGAGGACACGTGTCAGTGACGGCAACGGGGATGTCTTCTAGGTTTATGTTGATTTCTCTTTCTTTGTTTCTTTCTTTTTTTTT
>CAEMYA010002124.1:769116-783774 GCA_903131615.1 Diplodus sargus
AAAAAAAAAAAAAAAAAGGCATCAGCGCTTCAGACCACACATGCAAAGAAACAGTCACACAACAATGTAATCACACAGTAATTGGATACTCTTTTGTATGTACATAAAAATAAAAAGACTGGCAAAGTTATTAACATACTGTAGTAAAGGAAGAAAATAATTGAACAACCACCATGGATCATGTAGCATCATAAAGATTAAAATACATAAACCCCCCAACTGTCTGCTTCTGTGAAAAGTACTTTTTTTCTCATTAAGTTTAGATATCGGGTCTTTGGAAAGAGATTGTGGCTGTGTGTGTACGGCCACAGAAACAAAGAAATGGAAGAAAAGTGCTCTGTGTGGATTAAAGCAACATTCCACTGATTTTAGTCCTAAAAAGCAGCTCACTCTTCACAAGGAGAGCCAGAGTGATATTTGTGGTAAAGATACGGTCATTTACCAGGCAGGGAGAATCCAACTAAAGGAAAGACGATATTTGTTGCATCGTGGGAATTGTGGGACCCAGTGTTTTTGGAGTTTGACCCACACTGGGCAGCAAAGGTCAGGATACAACTCTCTTAATCATTCTGTCACAAGTCACCCAACGTTGTACCCGCTTTTCTAAATTACCGCAGTACCCTTTCAAAACCCTCCCTGACATGTTCTTGAACACAATCTTTCTCCTACAAAAATTCAGTAGTATTGTTCAAATCTTTTGAGGTAAACTCTACATTGTGGCCAAAACTTGTGAACTGTAATCCTCAGAAATAATGTTTGTTTTTCCAGGATTCTGTGGTTCCATCATATTGTATCCGTATAAGTCTGCCTTTTTTTAAACTTGAGGAGATCTCCCACCATCTGTTTTTTCTCCTACTAAACATTAATGAGAACTCGACACGTATAGCATACTTGGACAAATTCCAGATTTGTGATATTGCATACAGTTTTAGATTATACATTTATAAAACAATTATAACCTTTGTCTTTAATTTTACATGAATGCTCATTGATCATTATATGGAATGGGAATTGTGGAGCATTCTCAGGACAGCAAGACAGCCTGCCAGCTGTCAGTCATCATCAATGTATAAAGTACACTCAGAAGACCCATATACATAATGAGAAGCTCTTGACAGAGGCAAAGGAGCGGTATAGTAAGAAGCTGGAGTTAGCTAATGATCCTGATAAAGTGCTTGAAACTGGTTCTCCAGCACATTAAAAGACAACATCCCCACCCGCCTGGACCCTCACCAGTGTGCTTTCAGAACCAACAGGTCCACAGAGGACGCTTCTCCACAAACCAGGAATCAATCAATTTACTGACATTCCTGAAACTGTACCTTCACACTCCCATATAACCGTGTACAACTGGATAAACTATACAGTGTGCAAAATAAAATGCAACTTATTGTATAGAAATATGTTTACATAAACACCTATATACATATGTACTGAACACAAGTACAGATACATACACACACGTGTACACACCTATATACATACATACCTGGAGAAATACATACACTCACACATACATACAAATATACATACATAGCCTATAATATAATGTACATGATATGTATACATTGACCAAATTTCTATATCTTATTATAAAAGTTGTGTTATTACCACAAATGTATATTTTCACAACATATTTATATTTTAATCAAATGTTATACAGCATTTAATACAATGTCACCCATAGGTGTGCTCGGCCCCTCCTGTTCACACTTACACCCATGACTCTCCCACACATCAACAGAACTGTAGCTGAGCTCTAACTCTAAAGTCTTTTAAATTTTGCAACCTGATGTTGTTAAATTACAAGTAAATACATATGTACCTTTATTACTAAAAGGTAGAAACTGAAATTGGCGTACCAGGATGTAGAGATAAGAAGGGATGGGATGAAGTAAAATGTCGCAGTTATTTTCAGTACTGCAGTTGTCCAGCAGATGGTGACAGAGCTCAGACAAGCAACGCCCACCCCTTATCTGGCAATATGACGTCATTGGGCCTTATCCAGGAAGTAGAAAAACATCAACAATCCTTCCAGGTTCCAGGCTAGGGCGAAGTGTCAGTGTAGCCTAGCAGCGAGGTAGCTAAGTGTGATTTCCTCGGGCATTTCGCTGATTTGTTTTATTTTTTTGTACATAATTACTGTATTGTAGCACCCCAGATATGTCGTTGTTAGGCAAGATATTTGGAGGAGGAGGAAAAGGGGGAAAGGGACCGAGCCCACAGGAGGCGATCCAGAAACTCCGAGAGACGGAGGAGATGCTAACGAAGAAACAGGAATTTCTAGAGAAAAAGATCGAACAGGAGCTGCAAATTGCCAAGAAAAACGGGACGAAAAACAAGAGAGGTGAGATACTAGGGCCTACTTTTACATAATGTCCTCTCTTTATCGTCATATTGCCTGGTCAGTAAGCCCAAGCTAAGTGTTAGCATGTTAGCTAAGTTGGCTAACTTTCCCGAGCTGTCAAACAGTTGACAGCCTCACCTAATATTAGCGTCGTTATGGTGCCAGCCGAGATAAGTCAACGTCTTGTTGACTGTGTGTGACATTCACATGTTGGCAAGAGGCTCGCCTTGCCTATTGCAAAACATATATCTGGTGACCCATTTTCCGTCTGATTGATGAGTTTAAATATGAAACGATTAAAAGCTGCTTTTCTCACTACATTTAGCCCCATGCTAAGGAGGCTGTTAGCCCCAGGCAAAACGAAATCGTCCACACTGGCCTGGTTCTAAACCCATTCTGAAGTGTGCTAACCCCGACTGGAGCTTAGGGCTTGCTGGCCCTGATCTGGTGCAGGGTTAGCCGAGTGTGGGGTTATTCCCTTAAAATCAACAACACAGAGCTAAAAGGTGCCAGTGGGAAACGGGGCTCAAGCAATCAGAACCGCACATTATACCCCGGGCTAGTAGAAGTCCAGTGTGAATCCTACAGCCCTGGGCTGAGGTTACCTCTGGGTCAACAAGCTGTGTGTGAGAATGAGCAACTTGAGCTAAGGATATCTCTGGGCTAAGAATATGTAGAGTGAAAAAAACCCCTACAGTTAAAGGTATGGCAGGCCTTTATCTACAATTACATGTACAGCTGCACACAGACTGGCAATAAAGATATCAGCTCAGTGTGGCGGGACAAGGGTTGATCACTGGAGTGGCAGATGTTGAATTGACCTCTCTGAGGTGGACAGAGAGGGGGGAGTGTGTGCACCTTGGTCAGTGCAGAAACCTACTGACCTGGAGCAGCTCCTCCAGCAGCGGATAAATTATTATATAAGAGAATAATGCAGAAAAACGAAAACAATGTCCCATAAGTTTCGTTTGTTAATCACCCATGATATTACTGTAATACTGTGTTAACTAGAAGACTCTATTATAACACCATCACATGTAGCACAAGTTATAGTTCTGATTAAGACATTAAATTTGTAATTTTGTGGGCAAAGTTTCACAATTGATAACGGGGGGTTTGCAAATGAAAGTGTTTTGTCCTCCCCTGGTGGGTTGACTTTTGAATCTTATTGTGATTATTGCTTGTGTGAGAGTCGACATTTTTGGATGATGACACAGATAGAATAGCAGACAAGGAGGTCATCAAAAATGGTGGATGTATCCTACCATAGGACCATGATTATCCATACTGTATAATCTGGAAGTCTGTGCAGCAGTTTTGAAGACACATTGCCATGATGACTGAGGGTAAATACAAGCAGTCATCTTCCAGGAAGCACAAATATTTTGAACAAATTTGACCCCAACCTGGCCAGCAGCTGTTGAGATCTGCTGCTCTCGACTACAGTGTTGGACCAAGAGAAAAACTGAGGGACAGTCTGACAAATACATTGTTTGTGTCAGAAAAATATCATTTTTGCCCCTGACCCACTTTATACTGCAGGTTGTCAATTATGTGAAGATTGATACTTGGCTGGACTTCTTTATGTACCTTGCCCATTAATTCATTATTTCCACCTCCAACTCCACAAAGGTTGTCAGAGTGAGTCACCCCAGCAGCACACTCTCCGATTGTTTCCAAAAGCCTATCAGGTGTGACTAAATGACTGTGGCCATGTGACCACGGTGGCTGATTCGTTTCTACTTTCCAGTTTTTCCATCTTGTCATCCGTCACACACTATATGTAATTGTTCTTGTTCACTTACTACATATTCAGGCTCTCATTCCGGTTTAAGGACTAAATAATCCCCTTGATTCACAGCTTTACTTTATTTTCACTGAATCACATTTCTAATGTCTATTTTTATGAGACGATCCGTCCATCCTTACTGACTCCCTCCCGTTGTCTTTCTCTCCTCAGCGGCTCTGCAGGCTTTGAAAAGAAAGAAGCGGTATGAGAAGCAGCTCGCCCAGATTGATGGCACACTGTCGACCATCGAGTTCCAGAGAGAGGCTTTGGAGAACGCCAACACCAACACTGAAGTGCTCAAGAACATGGGCTTCGCTGCCAAGGCCATGAAGTCTGCCCATGAAAACATGTAAGAGCCTGCACCCGTCCACTGACTGAGCTCTTTACAATTCAGTTGATTGACTGACGATTATAGAAATATTATGTTTGTAGCCTGCTGCGTCTTAATTGGCAGCATGTGAGGACAAAGAGAACGAAAGTCTGTTCTAAATCAGTTATACGCTCATGACAAAATACAAAGGATCTGACCCAGTTACACCTCACTAATCCAAACTCATCAGCACTGGATGTTATTTGATTCACTGACACACTCAAATGACTGAAAATTAACATGGAGGATATTTAATAGAATGTCCCTGCTAAAATACATCAAACCTCATCCTCACAACATCAGTAGTTGCACACGTGAGATGGATTTGCATTGCTGCATGCCTCATGCATCACTCTTGCTACTCACTTCTATCATTGTGTGTGTGTGTGTGTGTGTGTGTGTGTGTGTGTGTGTGTGTGTGTGGCTTGGTTCCATTCACACATGAATCCTCTCCTGCTTGTTGTTTCAGGGACATTGACAAGGTGGACGACCTGATGCAGGACATCACAGAGCAGCAGGAGCTGGCCCAGGAAATCTCCGACGCCATCTCTAAACCTGTCGGCTTCGGAGAGGAGTTTGATGAGGTGAGTGGTGCTTTAGATACGACTGTTTTTACATCAGTGAGGTTTCTTTGCGGCTGTCTTCTAAATACAAAAAAATCTGATTCAGAGCTAAATTCCTGCTTTGAAGCAGATGGCTAAATATCTGCTAGTACCTGATTTATTTATAGATTTACTATTTATAAATATGATTTCAGGCTAATCTGACACTACAGACCTTTTACACATCGTGAATCAGAAATGTTGTTGGTCGTCAGCCAAGCATATGTCTTTTTTTCTGTGTTTAACACACAGTGTATGATAGACTGGATAACACCAGGATAACCCAGTCAAACACAGGTCAGCGTCATACTTGATGCTACCCAGACTAACCACAGTTTGTTGTTTCTTGAGTCATTACACTGGCATGAGCGCTCAAGAATCAGCCTTATTTTTGAATGGTCTTATTCATAGACCAACTTCGCCACAACTGATGGTTTTCGGTCGTCCTGGGATAATATGGCAGGAAGAATGAATAGTCTTTCTCAAATTCTCAGTCAACTGACTTGAAGTATTTTAATTCAACTTTCTGCGAGACCTGATTAGAAACAGGTTGTACCACTCTTTTGTAAGAATATATAAATAAAGATAATATTGTTTTATTGATCAGTATCTGTTATTGTTGCATGAATCAGTTTGTGTTTATCCTGAACTTGAGTGTTGATTCCCGTCTTTCTCAGGATGAGCTGCTGGCAGAGCTGGATGAGCTGGAACAGGAGGAGCTGGACAAAAACCTGCTGGAGATCGGGGGAACAGAGAACGTCCCCCTCCCCAACGTGCCTTCAACTTCATTACCTTCCAGACCTGGTAAGAACCTGACACAACCATTCTGCTAACCTCACTGCAGCATCTTTTGTTTTTGAGTTGGTTATTATGGGACATATTGTTATCTGCTGTCTGGGAGAGAGCAAGATGACAAGACTTGACAGTTTTCCAAGGGAGTATGTGTGACGATGTGTCTTGGCTCTGTACTGTGTCCAAGTCACCAGTTGAGACTCAAGGATGTTATTGATCCCGGCCAAGAAATGGTCAAAATCTTTCCATCTAACCCTCTCCCAGTAAACAGTCAACCATATTTCCGACAAGTGGGTTATAGTACGAGGTTATTTACTCTGGAGATTCCAGGTTCTGATCCTGGTTCAAGTTTAGAACTGCAGCGAAGCATTAATCAATTTGTCAGCTATTAAATGAATCTGCAGTTATTTGTATAATTTCATACTTCAATCAGTTGAAGTCATTTTAAAAAGAAAAAATTCAAAATGATCTGATTGCAGCTATTGAAATGTAAATATTTTTTGGTTTCATTACTCCCTTATGACAGTAAACTGAATATTACTGGGCTGTAGACAAAACAAGACATTTTATAACAACTAATTGATTAATTAAGAGAATAATTAACAATGAAAATAATCGTTGTAGCCCTATTCAAGATTGTCTTGAAACCAGCTGAGATGAGCTAAACGTGACCGTACCAGTTGCTGCACTCCTCTCACAGCTTTTCAATTCTATCTTTTCACCCCTAAAAGCCAAGAAAGAGGAGGACGAGGACGACATGGAGGATCTGCAGCGCTGGGCGATGGAAGCCATGTAAACGCAGCGGCCGCCACATCATACCTGCATCAGAGAGGGAAGACAAAGGAGCAACAGGGGAATGAATGGACTGATAAGATGTTGTTATGTTGGATGTTATGAGTGTTTTTGTGTGTCTGAGGAGAGCTGACAGTCGACTTTATGTAACACTACAAAAAAGCAAAAATGCTGTAATCTTTCTGTTCCAGGCCCCTCCCCAAATACAGACCCCCCTGGGTGCTTGGCAAAACGAGCCGGTCAGGGGCTTTTATTTTGAAGCTATCGCTGTACCTTGGCAATGTCACCTAATACATTTAACCTTGATTTTTAATACTATACTCGCACTTCTCGGTCCCTGTGCTGCACAGGACTATTTCAGAGCCCACAGAGTTCATATTGAATTAAAGGATTTGAGCTCCGTGGTGTAGTAAGAAGAGTCGGATTGGTGTTACGGGTCGCCTGGCGTTGTGAACGTCACTGGACGACAGAAGAATTTTTACGCTAGCTTAATCCTCAAAGATCTGTTTTTTCTGACTCACATATTTACCTGTATTTGTGGCGTTAAACTCGCTGGATGTTTTGTTCTTTGTTTTTTTTGTTTTTTTTCTCTCCTTGACAAAAATAACAATCTTTTGCTCTGTTTTTTTTTTGTTAACTGCTCTTGAAAAAAAGAGAACAGCTGAGCATGAGCTGGGTGAAGAAGCTACAAGCTGTATGTTTGCCAGAGTTCGAACCTGTTCTTTTGTTTCAGGCTGCGTGCTTTGTCCCCCCCCCCCTCCGGTCGCCATTTCAGCGACTTCTCCCTCCCGCAAAGGCGTTCTCACCAGTGGTCCTTGTTATTTGATGTAAATATCCCAAATGTGTCTCTTTTTATATACTGTATTTCTGCCATCACTGAGAGGTTCTGTCGAGGTTGTGTGAAGCATGCAACAGTGAGAAACTGACAATACAGATCACAACGCACGGCTAGAAGAGAGATGTTAAACGGAAACACTCATCCTGGTCTGTCTGTCTCCCATAAGGGTTTTTTGTTTCAGATTGTATAATGTTTAAAAAAATAATAATAATAATAATAATGATAATAAACTATTGTCACACCTTATTAACTGCATCTTGAAGGAGCTGGTGGTTTATAAAAGATTAGATCATAGTCAATCTACAACATCAGTGTTTTGGAGTTTAAAGAGGTGATTCATTTAGTTTTTCAAAGTCAGGATGTACATTTTTTACATAGGACAAAAAAACATTACACACGGACGGATGGACAAGCATGTTTGCATTTCTATGTTTTATTTATCCAGATGAGAACATTATTTGCAAAGTCATTAAAAGTTTTCAATTCTTTTATTGTAGTGGAAGCTTTATCTTTTCACGTCATTGTGTGATAACGGTATACTCGTAGTGCCATCATAGTGTCACAGTTAATCACCTACACTATGGCCTTGCTGGGAAGCTGCCTTTTTGTAGAATGTAATGAGTTTAAATGGCAAAACAGGTGAGGTCTGCAATTTGAATGTTTTGTCCGCCCAGCTGCCCAAAGATGATTCAGTTTACTGTCAGAGAAGATGAGGAATTTGAGAAACTGTACCATACCCAATTAATTTTCTGTCGGTTAAAGGTGCAATATGTAAATTCAATTTAAAACAAACAAAAATGGACTCCAATTATGAACAGAACATGAGGAAATAACGGTTTTGACACAACTTCCCCTGTTGGTCCAAAGTTCCCGTACAAGTGGAGTAAACACCAGCACGGCCCCCAGAGCACTGAGCTCCCAGTCTAGGCAGTCAGCTCAGGACCACTAACTGCACAGCTCACTGAGCTAACAAGCTAATGGCAGCTATAGCTAGTAGTTGAATAAGAATGAATTCAATAGGTGTACGATTCTTATATTATACACCTTTAACGTATTAATTAATAGGCAGGGTCTTATATGTAACTTAACACAAAGACAGAAAGTTTGACACTCTTCACTGAGAGTCAAACTTTTTGGACACAAGCACTTTCTGATAAATCCGAAAACATAATTAACTGACGTGTTCTAAATTCACTGACGAAAGAAAATGTAAGTAATGAGATATATTAATAATATATATGAGGAACTTGTTGCGGACAACGGTGACTATCTTCACACTAATGCAGCCAGATGTGTCTGTACTGTTCATGCAACAGGTGTGTTGATACTTCTGACGGGTAAGCTCAGAATAGTATGATTTTGGTTTTAAATTAGAGAGATGTACTATAAGAAGAGCAAAATGATCACTTTTGACCTTTCAGCTAACATGTATATACATAATATTAGACATAGACTGTTAATTGGCCTGTTTCCTGTCAGGACCGTGATGAAACACATCTAATTTACCTCTACAAGCTCATAATGTGCGTATTTGGCAACAGGTATGGTCGCCCACTCTTGCTCTTGAACACTTCTAAACTGCAGTGCGCCGTCGCAAAGTGATGACGTCCCGATCTGGCGACTTCACGCTTGCGTACTGCGGAGTTAACGCTGATGCAAGACATTTTCAGCGCAGCGGTGTGGGACTGAACGAGGGACAAAAAGTAGCCAGATTTCAGTCACCTTTCAGCCCGCAAACATGTCAGGAGACGAGGTAAGTCACCTCGAGTCATCCGCTGTTCAGCCCGCGTTGGTGTTTTGGGCTTGTTGGGAGAAATAAGGTGAATTATCGGATCCGATTGGTGCTGAGGATGACTTTAGGCCTCGGCACTGCTGCTCCCCTCCCTGTCGGCACCATCTCTCACATGGCTGCAGCAAGGCTAACAACGGCCCGACCGGCCAAAAATGATCAGATAACATTCAGTAGAACGTTTAATAACGAGCTATCACATCGCGCAGTTGGGTTAATACTCACATCGGTTGATCCATCCGCCCTGTCAAAACTGCTGGATAACTCGAAAGGAAGGATGGAGTTAGCCAGCTGGCGTTAGCTGGCCGTTTAGTTAGCTGCGGCGCTAACGGCTAGCTAGTTCTGTATACCAGAGACAACAAGCTATCAAGGTTTAACATTAGCTTTGTTTAGCTTGGATAGACAGCTGACTTTACATGTTGAGAAATAACACCTGAATTGTGTTGCTGAACGTATTTAAAGATACATATATCTAAATTGTGTTTGTATTTGTAACAGTTTAAATTCATTTTAGCACTGTAATTCTATGTTCGTAAGGACAATTTGATTTGCCCTTTTGGTGTTTAAAAGCACAAAACGGTTTTTCCTGATAGTCTGAATCTCATCACTTGTTCCTGTGGGCACGATAATAGACGAGGAAGGGACGTTCATAGTTTTTAATTCAACTGTAACAGTCAGACGATTTCTCAAAATTGCATCAGTTATCTCAGGTGACAAAAGTCGTATAGAGGAGGATGAGTGTCACAATATTGCATAAGGAGACGATTAGTGATAAGTCTCATGTCACAATATCGACATTAAGCACATACATCGGTGTATACCGTTGTTGTTACACTAAATGTCTCTCTCTAAGTGACTGGCAGGTGTCTGTAGTGAGACTGAAACTTATTTTCCAAATTTTGTATTTATCTGTTAGTGTTCAATCTCTTGCTTTCATATGGTGACAGAAACCAGTGAAAATGTCCAGAATTCAGGTCGACATGTTCTGATCGCTTGTTTTTCCTGACAGTCTGCAATCTAGCGATACTCAGTTTCATCTTACAAATGGTGAGCTACGGGATTTTTGCTAGACAAGATACTAACTGAGGTTAAATATCCATCGATCGTCGAATCAGTTGACGGACCGTTTTGCTTTAGTCACTTGATATTGTGTAACGGGACACTTCGCTTGGTGCTGGTCGACAGTCACTGTTTTAATTCAGGGTGCAAAATAAGTGAAAATGCAGGACACCTTAGCAGCAATGGCTTTTGTTTCGTTTACCAGTTGACTTTCATTTGTGGAATGAACTTGACTGCAGGCGAGTGGCCACGTTGAAAGAGTGATAATGCACTCTTATGTGACCTGATGTATGAAAATAACTGAATCAATAGAGGAGCTGTCCTTCCTGTTTGCCTCATTCAGTGTTTCTGTTTATCAGAACACAACGCTCCGTAACTGTTAAATGATCACAGTGACACACGCTGAAAATGATCAATAGTTGACCTAATGGATATAACTGATTAGAACATATTTTCAGAAAACCTACTTATTGTGGCCATCATTTCATGGTTGTGTCACCAGTTTTGAAATGAAGTTTTCCCTCCTTGATCCTCCTTTTCTCTCCCTTCAGATGATTTTCGATCCCAACATGACCAAGAAGAAGAAGAAGAAGAAGAAGCCCTTCATGCTGGATGAGGAAGGAGGAGAGGGAGTGGGAGGAGAAGAGGCTAAGGAGGTGGAGGCGAAGGAGGCAGAGCCCGAGGCGGGAGACGACAAGGAGATGGATCTGGATGATGATGATGGCAGGAAGAAAGGTGAAAGAAGAATGGAAATAGAGATGCTCTCACTTTATATACTTCTACATCGCACATTTAACTACCGGCTTGCATTTAGCTGGAACTAAGCAGCTTGGTTTTTTTAACGTCTCTAGAGCCATCCGACGATTTGAACGACCTGAACTTCTTCAACCAGAAGAAGAAGAAGAAGAAACCCAAGAAGGTGTTCGATAATGATGTCGAGGAGGGATTGAAGGTCAGTCATTTTCTTGTTACATTTGGTCTGTGTCTTTCTCTCTGTCTGATCATTTTACATCAGAATGTTCTTCTCCTGCCGTTGCTTTCACGTCCTTCCTTTTCTTAACTACATTCACACTCGCATTGCTCGTGGTTTCGCTGAATTTCACATCTCACTGTTCCAAATCAGGAGCTGAAAATTGAAGGAGAGCAACCAGAGGTGCTGGAGGAGGACAACCTGGACCTGATGCTTCCCACCAAAAAGAAGAAGTCAAAGAAAGTGGACTTTGATGAGGGAGAGCCGCTGGAGAAGGATGACGGTAAGAATAAGTCCCTTGATCTTTATTAAAATGGAGAATTAAAGGAAGATGCTCGTGTGTAATAATGCGTGTGTGGCGTGTTTGCAGCGCTCGAGGACGATGAGGGGAAGAACAATGACGGAATCTCATTCAGCTCCTCCACAGGACCGGCCTGGGCCGACTCAGAAAGAGACTACACTTATGATGAGGTAGGACCGTACAGACACAACCGAGACAAGACATTGACGTCATGGCAACATTATACCTGGTGTTTACATCCAATGTAGTCCATAAATAATCTATCAAACTGAAGTAAGACAAAGAATAATAGAAGTTAGGAAATCCCATCAGTATGTTCTTTTTTTTTTTCATGTTGCTTTATCACTAATTGTTTTGAGATTACAATTGTAACTTTTTGCGCGGCCTCCGTCTCAGCTCCTGAACCGAGTCTTCAACATCATGAGGGAGAAGAACCCGGACATGGTGGCCGGAGAGAAGAGGAAGTTCGTGATGAAGCCTCCTCAGGTGGTCCGAGTGGGAACCAAGAAAACCTCCTTCGTCAACTTCACAGACATCTGCAAACTGTGAGCCTCGCTCGCCACCGAGCCCTCTCTCGCCGCTACTGTCGTTATTTGACTCTCGCCTAAAGTGTCGCGTTCAAACTGACCTTTCGTGTGCTTCATCGCAGGTTGCATCGTCAGCCTAAACATCTGCTCGCTTTCCTGTTGGCTGAGTTGGGAACAAGGTACATATAAAATATTCATGAGTGTACAGGAACTGAAGTTCTAGTTCCTAGTTCTCCAATGCAATGCAACAGTTTTACGCGTTCTACTGTGGAAGTTAAAGTTTTTGCTTTGTGCCTTTTTTCTGTCAACAGTGGTTCTATAGACGGAAATAACCAGCTTGTGATCAAAGGCAGATTTCAACAGAAACAGATAGAAAATGTGTTGAGAAGATATATCAGTAAGTGGCAAATAAACTTATTTTCATTATGGTAAACATGAAACTGATTTGGCTTTTTTTAAAATGAATGAACAGTGAGCTCCTGTGTGTGTGTGCGCTGCAGTGTAAATAACCATGCTCTCACCCCCTGCAGAGGAATACGTGACGTGTCACACCTGCCGCTCCCCAGAAACCATCCTGCAGAAGGACACTCGCCTCTATTTCCTGCAGTGTGAAACGTGCCACTCCCGCTGCTCCGTCGCCAGCATCAAGACCGGATTCCAGGCTGTGACGGGCAAGAGGGCGCAGCTCCGCGCCAAAGCCAACTAAAGACCACCGTAACTGGGCTCCCCCTCCTCTCTCGGCCTTCCCTTTTCCCCCCTCAGAAGGGCCGGGGCTGGGGTCGGACGCCCCCTTTGATTCGCTAAAAGGACTCTCTGAATCGAACTGCGGGAGGGTTTGGCTGTTGTTTAGTTGTGTCGTGGCCTGACCGGGCAGGGAGTGAGAGAGTATCTAAAGGTGATGGACGGGGTTCAGGCACCCGTAAGCAGATGATGTATACCACATACACCATTGGATGCATTTGAATTCTAGTCCGGCTGATGAATCCTCCATCCCCTAGGTTTTTTTTTTTCTTCTCCATTTTGCTGTGATTCTTGATTCCTGCAAGGAAATGTAATATGGCTTGAGCCCTTCCTCATCCTTTCTTCTCCCACTTTACATGAATATTTCTACAGATAAGGAATACATTTCTCCATACAACCAGCCAAACTGTAGCTAAGCTAAGTTGATCTACATTAACAGACCTTAGTTGCTCTGGTAAGTGCAGCCATGTGACTCATGCGCTCACCACTTAATTCCCGAGTTCCACGTAGGCTGCGTTCCTCTTTCTGGCCTGGCCCTAATCATAAAACTGCCAGTTCAGGATTTTCTACCCTAGCTTATCAAAGATAAAAAAAATCAATCAAGTCACAGACCTGGAGTACATACAGGATGATATGACACAAACTAGCCTCTGGAAAGCTCCTAACACACACCTCCTTTTGACCATTTTATAGCAGGAGATGACCACAAAGTCAAACAAGTAGAGTTTGATAAAGAGGAGAACCTCCTCTCACTGAAGACTTTGATAGCGAGGTTGCGTGTGAGACGGACTTAGAAATTATACAGTGTGTTTGTGAGCGCTTTTGTGGCATTGATGAGCAATTGTGTACTTCATTGTTTCTTCCTTTTGACTTCTGAAGTTGAGATCAACATGTTTCAGATTTGATTAGAAGGGTTTGAAAATTAATAAAGTTCATTTTGTCAAGAAGAGCAGGTTTCTTGAGCTAATGCCAGTCCTCCTTGACACAACCAAATGCTACCCCCCCCTTTTACAACAGCCTCTGAGCAGGCGCCTCAGATCAGTCTCCTCTAACAGGTCATTATTTTCAAGTGTGAGTCAAGATATAGCCACCTCAAGTTACAGTCCAATGATACTGGATATATGGTATTGGTTCTGTTATTGTTAGAGAAGGATGTGGATAAGAAGGTCTGGCTTGAATCATTTTAAAACCTGGTTTTTACAAAAATAAAATATTCTACTCTCTCTCTCCAGTACTGATCTCTCTGTCCTTTCGGAAATATGACTAAAAATAATGAAAGAAAAAATTATTGATATGCCCCTTGTTTCTGCTATTTCTGTAGGCCAAAATATATGGTGGGTTTTTTTTTTGCAAGTGTTCAATTGCAGGTAATGCATTCATATAACAATTGAGCCTACTACACTACCTATCAAAAAAGTGTCATTTATAATTTCTTACACTTATAATTTAAATACATTACCAAAATCCTTATATGGTGTAGAGGCTGTTGGTGCGTTCATATATGCTGTACTAATAACTCATTTGATTTAATTGGGTGTTTTTTGTGTGACTGTACTCCTTTCAGACGGGGAGAATCATACATTTAGCCTATCTGACAGATATATTTGATACTATGCTGCATGAATTCTTACATGCAAGGGACCAATACCATGAATTATAATTACACTAAGACTTCTAGTTTGCCAGGTCAACTTAAAGGGACTATGTGGTTTTGGAGAAGAAACTCTCTCTTCAACATTAA
>CAEMYA010002124.1:784318-802842 GCA_903131615.1 Diplodus sargus
GCATGAATTCTTACATGCAAGGGACCAATACCATGAATTATAAGTACACTAAGACTTCTAGTTTGCCAGGTCAACTTAAAGGGACTGTATGTGGTTTTGGAGAAGAAACTCTCTCTTCAACATTAATTAAGTCATAATACAATAGTATTTTATTTGATTCATAACTGAATAAACAAGCTCCTCTCAATCGAAAATAAGGTCCCCATAACCCTGTTTGTAGCTAGAAAGGTGGCAGGGTCAGCCACATCTAAACAAAGTAATGGTATGAAATTGTGTTATCCTTTAAGGTCGGTTTGTTTTTTTCACCCATGAAAACAAAGAATGTTTGTTTAGGCACAAAAAGATCACAAAATGAAGATCATTCTCTTCTAAAAAAAAAATTGTCTCTCCCAAAACTACACAGTGCACCTCTAAAGCAAACGCTTTGGGCAGACATGTGAATCTCAATGATTATAAATAGCCTTTTCAGCTATGTTTTACAATGGCCAACCTCTGAATGGAAACAATGCCCCTTTTTAATCTTAAAAGTGCATGGCCAGTTTGATTCTTGTAAATTTCCCCTGCTTAAACAGTTTCTGACAAACTTTTGAATGAAATAAGAGTATATTAGCAACACTGACCTAATAAATTGTCCAGTTAGACTCCTGACAAAGGGCCTGAATTAGGCTGCTAAAGGGCCACATTTGGCAGTGGGCGACCAGTTGAATAGGTCTTAAATTATTTTGTGCGAAGTATTTGGTTGGATACATGACACATTTTCTCGTGTCAGTATATGTGATCCAATTAATCAATTAGGGACTTTTATTTCAAGTGCAATACCGGAAGTCTTCTCGGTTATCTTCGCTTTGATTGGCTGGTTTGGCGCCACCTAACGCACATGCGCAGACGGAGCTCTCAGCAGCCCCACTGACTGCAGCGGGAGCCTCGAGCCTGGTGAAGAGCCGTTGTGAAGAACACTCGAGAACAACGTTGGGCACAAAATCATGCCTCGAGTTTATATCGGACGACTGAGCTATCATGTCCGCGAAAAGGACATTCAGCGGTTTTTCAGCGGGTATGGAAAGCTCATGGAAATCGATTTGAAGAACGGGTGAGTTTATTTTGGGTTGAAATGCTAACGCGTGTTGGCCAACATTTTCCTAGCTAGCATGAATGTTAGCAGCCAACTGTTCATGTTACGACGTCAGCGCAGGCACAGGAACGTTACCGTTACACTCTTCAAGTGAAATCGTTTGATCTCTGCATTCAAGTCCGCTTGTAAAGTTGACGCCATGAGTGTCTTTAACTGGAAGACTGCCATTAACAATGTTTTCATGTGCTCATGCCCAACTTGTCATATTGCTCGTGTGGCAAATGTCGCATGGCCAACATGGCGTCTCTGTGTTTGCTACAGCGGAGAGCTAAAGTGGGACGAGCTAACGATAACTGTCGAGTTCATGCCGGACATGAGTTAACCTTACTATATCTAGACATCGTATTCGCTTTCTTTTCCAGGTATGGATTCGTGGAGTTCGAGGATAACCGTGACGCCGACGATGCGGTGTACGAGCTGAACGGGAAGGAGCTGTGCGGGGAGCGGGTGATCGTCGAACATGCCCGGGGGCCGCGGCGAGACCGAGATGGCTACGGTGGGGGTTACTGGGGTGGTGGGCGCAGTAAGTGCAGTCTATTACAAGATACCCTCTCTTCCCCTTCCCCTTGGGGTGAGGTGTCGATGTGGACTGCACAGAGAGCTGTTTTGTTGTTTCACACTGCCGCTAAAGAACAGATTTGTAGCACATGTTTTGATGTTGAGGCACACTTTCACGCCTTATAAACCAGCAGCGTTGAATCCCATGTTTATGTTACGATGCACCACGTTCACTATGACTTAGATATATGCGAACGTCATTATTTGCCATAACATTAATAGTGGTACTCCTGTTATCATTTCATGTACTAGCATGACCACGCGGAGTACCCCTCGAACCAGGACTGATCTATATTCTCCTTGTTCATGATTTACAGTTTGACATTTATGTGTGTGTCTGTCCGATCTCATCCTGCTCAACAGTTGTCAGTCTCAGTTTCAACCATCAAGGGTTGGTGACCTGCAGGTTGTTGCTCCTCCCTAGTGATTGATCCCTTGATTGGTCTGTGGTTCATTTTCGGGAAGGACAAACGATCTGCAAGTCAGAGCCCTCAAATAGCAGAGCTCAAGACTCTAGGCCGTAAAGTTGGCATTAGCTAGGATAGCTTCAAAGAAGGGCTTTCTTCTCACGGCTAACAAAGTTTTCTTGGATTATAATTGTTAAGTAGGCGAGCCATTATTACGAGGTGTGAAATTTTAATTTTTTTTATTTGCACCAGATGAAAGCTAATCACAAACAATCACCACAAACCTAGCTAGTGTAGCTTAGCTTAATCATTAGGACTAGACTAACATTTTCATGTGAAATGTGTATTTTTAACGTTGGTATACATTTTTATATTCAACATTAACAAAAGTCCTTGATGTTTCAATTTGAAAGAGTCCAGTTGCGGGCTGAGGCTGAGAGTCCATTGAGGCTAAAGATGACTGGCTAAGATGACTGCCTGTCCCGTTTGGCCTTGGCTTTCACCTTACAATGTGTGTGTGACCTTTGCCCCCCCTTGATCCTTGGCTGACCTAACCGGAAGCCATGATGACAGCAGCCTTTTGCCAATAGACCAGGGGCGATGGTGAGGATTGCCATTGGTTTCTATGTTGACAGCAAACATAAGTGGAGCGGCACTAGTAAAGAACTTGCAATCAAAAGAAATGTTGTAAGTGAGAAAACTGGAAAACAAAATTTCAGACTGTCACTCGGTCAAATATCAAATACCAAAAAGATGGGTGTATGTGTTTCTTTACACCGTTCATCCTCAATTTAATTGAACAGTGTCCTTGACCGCAACCTATGTGGAACCTCCTTTCTGTTTGTGTTACAGGGTTCAGAGGTCTTGAAAGAACATCACTGTCCATTTGTTAATGCAACTAAAGCATCACAATGTGATGTGCCGGAGTAAGACGGGCTTTGTATTGCCGGTAACAGATGCAGTGGTGTTCTTTGCAGCAGAGAACAACTTCAAAATGCTGAACAATACAAACAATGCAAAGAGCCCATGCAGTGGCTCGTAGATCACTTATCTGAAGCTTTGTGTTTGAAAATGGGATCAGAGGGACTCCTTTCTCTCTTAAGTTAGAATTTACACCCCCTTGGACTTTGATCTGGCAAATCACTGCCTTGTGTTCATTAAACAACCCAGGCCCAATAGTTCTTTGTGTTGTGGCCATTTAAAGTGTATCTTACTTTTATTATGTGGTGTTGTTTTTAAAGGTAGCGGTTACAGCAGCCGGAGCCGTTCTGGCAGGGATAAGTACGGACCTCCAGTCCGTACAGAGTACCGCCTCATCGTGGAAAACTTGTCCAGCCGCTGCAGTTGGCAGGACCTCAAGGTACACATTTGAATGTATACCTTCTGATTGGTGTTTTCCCGAGTTTGTATTAACTAACTTAATCATCAGATCAAGCTGACTTGCACAACTCAACAGTTAACAGAGTGACCTTAGTGCATTTAACTGTTCTTTATTGACACATTTTCTGTGTTCACTAGGACTTCATGCGGCAGGCAGGAGAGGTGACTTATGCCGATGCTCACAAGGAACGTACAAATGAGGGAGTGATTGAGTTTCGTTCCCACTCGGACATGAAGAGGGCTCTGGACAAACTGGACGGCACAGACATCAACGGGCGGAAGATTCGTCTGGTGGAGGACCGATCTCGCAAACGAAGATCTTACTCAGGCAGTCGCTCCAGGTGGGAACACTACTTTGATGATTGCAGCGTGACATTTTATGAGAATGCACACTAAGCTCTTCTTTCCTGTGTTGCTAACAAACATGCTACACTGATGCCTTGCACAAAAACTGGAAGTGGTTCTGTTTTTGACTTCATGCTTTCGACCTCAGATCTCGCAGTCGTCGCCGCTCCCGCAGTAGGAGCCGCAGAAGCAGGAGCTCCAGAAGTCGTTCCAGATCCCACTCCAGGTGAGAATGGGTCAAATCTAGGAAAAGACTTTCAATAAATATTGTAGTTCAAGGTAAAGTTCTGACATGGACAGCTTAGTTGGGTCTTAGTCTACAAATAAAAATTTAATTTGCATAGTCATGCAAAACACGATCTAAAGCATCAGTGTCTTTATTCCCCACAGGTCTTGTTCCCGTAGCAACAAGAGACGCCATCATTCCCGTTCTAGATCTGGACGGAAGTCGGGGGAAAGCAAATCACGTTCTCGCAACCGCAGGTCCCATTCTCGATCTCCCAAATCGAAGTCTCGTTCACGCTCCCGCAAGTCCCACTCCCGTTCAGCTGACCGAAAGTCCCGCTCAAAGAGCCGTTCAAAGGTAAAGTCAGAGCGGGATTCTCGCAGTCGATCCAAGGAGATGTGTGACGACAAGAAGTCCCGTAGTCGTTCCGCTTCCCCAGTGGAGAACGGGAAGGAGGAGCATGCTGCCAAATCTGCATCCCCCTCCCCATCCCCACAGGAGGATGACCGCCGGTCCAAGTCGAGGGAGAAACGTTCAGCTTCCCGCTCAAAGTCTCGCTCAAGGTCTCGCTCACGGTCTAGATCCGCCTCTCAGGATTAGTGGAATTAGAAAAGCAAGACGTTTCTCTCATTGTTGAGCTTGATCCCTATGCTGTACATATTGAGCTGTGTTGTCACTCTAGCTTCTGCTTCCTGACTTTGTCTACTTTTCTCCTTCAAGTGTGCACTCATCTTGCACAATGTCGATGCAGTTTATTAGAGTGTGCTGCACATTAAGGAGGATAGTTTTGGGAATTAATTTGGTCTCCAAATCACCTGCCTCCCCAAAAGTAACAATTTTCTCCAATTATTTTCAAAAACTGAAGTGCTAGTCTTAAAATTGTTTGCACTGCGATCTAGTGGTGTTAAAGAACATTTCAACTAGGATACCAATCTGTTTAAAAAGCTGTTTATATTTTAGTCTATATTTGACATCTCAGTTTGTAACAGATCTTAGTCGGTTGATTTATGTTTTTAACTAGCATTGCAGGTTTTCCCGGCTCACTGTGAGGCATCGTATAATACAACCATTTTGTTTCATACTCGTTCAAACTGCATGGTTGTGGGAGAAAAGTGCCATTCGGTCACAGCAGCGGTTTCTCTTTGAGCGGCGGTCTCATTAATTGCTTTCTAGGGAATTGGCCAATCTGTGTTGTCTTGCAACGCTCAAAAGTGCACAACTGGGATGCAAGAACTTGGGTTTGTATTTCATGTTTTGAACAACTTAATTGTAGGGGGACATTGAATGATCCCTTTTTAACCTCTTGTACATAGACCATGTGATCACATCAATCTGATGAATTATTTGTCGGCTAGGAGTTTTTGTTCATACTTTGAGCAGGTCATCTGAGGAAGGCCCTTTCTACCCTCTGGATTTCATTTTTGGGTAGAGCTTCAAGGCCTGAAATGCAATGTCGACCTTTTTTTCTGCTTTGTTGTGGTTACAGCCCTGATGGTCGTTTTGAATTTCATTTTGTTTTGAGTTTAATATAGGGGTTAACAGTTTTGTTAAGCCTCTGCTTATTTAAAGCGTGCAGCTAGTAATGGGGTTTTTGTACTGAAAGTCCACATCCATACAACTCTATCGAGGATCGGCTTGTGGGTTTGTAAGACACAAACATCAGACTTACTGAATGCACCTCCTTCTCTCCATCTTTTGGAACAGATTCATATTTTTTTCTCCATGCGAGTGAGATCTAACAGAAAATGTCCTTTTTTATTGTATGTTTAATTAAAGATCTTAATTAAAAAATCTTGCCGTGTGATGTTGCTTTGTGTCAGGATTGACTGCAGTATCGACATGACCTATATCCTGCTAATTATATAATAAAGGCTCTTTCATTAAGGGAGGACGTGAACAGGAGCGATGGTGTTCAAGAGGCAGTTTGTTTTAGATGTAAAGTAAAGCGCGACCGAGCAGCTGCTGAACGGTCTCCAGACTAATCGATAGTCCGGTGTATTATTTTGTCACATCGACCATGATGAGTGAAAGTGGAGCGGCTGCTCTGGAAGTCTTTTGGCGAGAACATGTAACGAACGAGCGGTGACTGTACCGGGGACTCGCGCATGCGCAGTCGGAGCCCCGGAGCCGCAGGAGATCAGAGCTGGTAAGCCAAATTTCAGTTCCGAATTGATCCGCAAACACGAATTTATGTCACATTTACAATTTCCCCGTGATTAATCAAATTGTCGCGGGCACGGACATCTCGTGGGCACGCTCGTTGCGGAGTGTTATGTGTTTTCTTTTGTTGAGGCGAAGCGTTTTTTCGTGGATAGTATCAACCACAATGCTTTTCGTCTTTAAAAAAAATGTCTAAATTTGATAATGGGACGCGATTTAATTATCCTAATCGAGTTAAATAGTTTTGAATGATAAAAAGAAAAGTCGCGCCGAGGTTACTAAAATATTCAACATGCTTGACGATGTTGTGAGGTGAAAATGTTGCTCATTCATTTGAGGTGCTGCCGGAATGGGTGACAGGGTTCATTTTTCACTAAATGGGATTTTCACTGGATTTTTTTTTTAGACACTGCTTTTACATATTTTTTTGCCAGAAGGATTTCACATCCTCCGCCATTTTAACTGAAATATTTTTTTGTGTGAATGTGTGTGTCTTTGTGTGTGTCTGTGTGTCTGTGTGTATATTTGGAAGCTGGTGCGTAAATCTACAGCGTCTTTCTATTGGAGGGAGGCTAATGGATGACTGTTAAAAAGTCATACGGGGTCAGGGTTGTTGATGGAGGAAAACGTCTCTGCCCTGCAATTATTCTGTAAACTGGCCCCGTTAAAAGTTGCTGATTTTAAACATGAAGTCTACAGATGTGTTTAGGGGAACATTTCCAACAAAAAAGTATTTTCACTGTTGTTTAATTTAGTTTAACCTTCAGCCTCCTTCGGGGCCTTATTTTTTGTGTAGGAAGAAAAGAAACTTGAGGCAGGAAACATAAATTGATAAATAAACAAAAAGTGCCTTTCAGCAGGTTCTATGATAGAATGTAAATGTGATGTTCATGTGCTCTAAGTTAACCTAAAGCACAGAAGTGGGCTCAGGTCTATCAGCTCTTGTATGTTATTTTCCCCTTCTTATATGAATAATATTATAATTAATGATTTAAAATGGTCCAATGAAGGTCGATCAAATCGCTCAGTAACATTTTTGGTGTGTGGGAGAAAATCCTAAACTAAATACCTTTTGAAATTGTGTAACAGACTTTACCAAAGCACATCCTCAGTTTGGCTGGATGTTGAAGCCACGCTGTATAAATATCCTCTAAGTTTAATGGCCTTGTTCCCCCCCAAAGAACACTGAATGAACAAAGAAGCCAATCTGATCCTGCTTACTTACAACTGGTTTCTGTTTTTGACTGTCATAATTAATCAACCAGCATGTGGAAACAGAATAATACTCATTACATCTTGAATTACATGTAAGCCAGGATATTGTTTTTTTTGACCGTCTCAACTGGCAAATGCGATAATAAAGGCAAGCAACAATGTAAACCAGTGGATCTCAAACCTTTTCATGTCAGCGACCCTGAAACTGGAGTAAGAATGTGTCCAACGTTTGATAAGAGTTTGTCCCAGGGTCACGCAAACATTAAAGAATGAATAAAAATATCCACAGATTTTGAAGAAATAGCAGTTTTGGCGTTACGGTATCATGCTCTGTAAATATCCTTCAGTTCCTTCTAAATCTCTTTTTATTATCTTGAAATCAGTCAAAGATAACAATAACAACACAGCAAATTCTTGGAGGCCAGAACAATGTTTGGAAGGAGGATCCAGGTTCACATCCTCAGTCTCCAGTCATCAGTAACGCTTATCTTCCACCAGGTTTCAAACATTTGGACGTGAAGGTTATTTCTCCCCTCAGGGAACTCTTTAAGGATGCTGCCCTGATGTCATTTAGTCAAACAGTGCAGGAATGTCATAGATCAAGAAATGACCTTATGGTTTAGAGATTATACTAAGAAAATGTTCTTTATTTACTGATATTTACTCTATTTTCTACTGTTGGAGAAACATCAATCAGTGTCTTCAGAGGAACTAACCTGGTGTTGGTTTAGAGCTTGGGACAGAACTGAGAGAGGGAGCTTGGTGTCGATACAGTGGCTGGAAAAACATCTAGAACGATACATGAAATTAAAATTGTGTAACTGAACCAGGTCATTACGACTCAAAGAATACTGCACAGAGCAGAGGCGGTCTTGGGATGTTTCAGGGGCGGAAGAAAATAAAAAGGGCTCCAGCTGTATGCGACGGGCGCCAGCATGCAGAAAGTCGTGATGCGTTTATACCCGTAAGAGCCCTTTGTCATGTTTTATTTACCACAGGGGCATAAAGGAGGGGACTTGTGCTGTGTTATTTCAAACGCAGTGGTGCCACATGTTTAGTTATGCCCCACAAAATAAGAAGAAAAATACATTACTTCAATGGATTTCTTTTAAGGCCCCCATTGTCTGTGCTTGGTACAGGATAATACTGTAGCATATTCTTCTAGACCACCTGACTCATCTGATACTCTCCCAAGACAGCGAATTTGACCCTAAATCAGAAAACCTTTCTTGAATATATCAACGTGAATGCACCTGCCATTTTAATCTAGAGCTTTTATATGAAGTTTATGAGATACGGTGGTTGTGGTCGTGATACTTTAACTATCTTGCGGTGATGTGCAGTGTTTGACAGATGTGCTTGAAGAGAAAGACTTGTTTTGTTTTGTTTTGATCTTCTCTTTGCTTCATTTTTGATGCTGAGCTGCACGGCGTCACGCTTCATATTGTTGTAAGCCTTATCTGTTTGTTGTTTGTTGAGTGGGAAACAGAAAATACAATGAAACACATTTGGAGGAGAAAAAAAGAAAAAACATTTTGAAAAGCTCTGCAGGATCTCTAAAAAGTAACTAGCGTTAGTCAAGTCAATGTTATTTACATGGTCCCAAAGCACCCTTGATCGACTTGAGGAAAAAACAAAACTTCGGGGTGGGCAAGCGGAGGGATACTGTTAGTGTTTTTCACCAGAGAGTCCTGTTCCTCGTTCCCTTTGCCTCGCAGCGCTCCGGAGTAAGGGACAGGGACACCGTGATGAGTGCCAAAGTGAACATGGAGGCTCCACCCAAAGAACCTGATCGCACACCTGTGGACCCACCGTCCTCGTCCCCCGGCGAGGCCGTCCTCATCTGTGGGAGTGATGGCGTGGCCAAGAAGGCTCGTCCACAGCCCCACACCACCACAGCTTTCCTCCTGCCAGGTGAGCACAGGTTGGAGAGTGACAATGCAGCAACGAAGACCATGTTACTCTGTTCTGCTTCTCTTTTTTTTTATACCACACAGTAAATTAGCTTTTCTTCTAAGATTTATGGGAAGTAACGCAAAGAAAACCAACTTATATCATACAAGAAAAACATGATGTTGTAACAAATTGTGCTCAGGCAGAAAGTTAATTGCACCTCCGTCCTCAGCTCCTGCTCCAGGCCATCAGAAGATAGAGGTGACTCCAGCTGTTGCTGTGGGGGACCCAGGTAAAGGAGGCAGGGTCAATGAGACGACCACACCCACGCTGACAGCACAGGTGGGCGGGGCCTGTAGCATCGTCCACGTCCTGGAGTGGAAGGAGGGGATGGCCATCCTGCCCAGCAGCAACCTCAAGGTGCAGTGAAGCTTCAGGCTACAGACCCCTCACAGCATCTTCTGCAGAGCAGATTTAAAGCCACGTTATCTCCTTAAAGAGCTTTAGAGATCGACTTGGTAAAGTCTCATTGATCTCATCCCCAGAGCAGTTAGAATGAGTCACTTCACTGGAAACATCTGTTCACAAGATCAACTGCAGAAAGGCACAGCGCGAGACAGCAGTCAAATGTCAGGAAACAGACAAACATTCAGGATTTCACACTGAAAAACGTATAAATTCAACTGGTTAACGCTGATATAAGTGGGGGAGCAAGTTATTAGAAGGACTAACAGAAAGCTATTCCCAGAAACAATCAATACATGAAGTCATATCTTAAGTAAAACAAAATAATTCTTGAGGTTTTTATTCTGTCCGTCAGAGAAAATCAAACTTCAGTGTTGACAGTTCGTCACAACAGCTGACATTTAATAAACATAAAATTGATTATATTGGTGCGTTTGGTTCACTACAAGAATTTAGCCTTCAGATTAGTGTCAATATATATTTTTGTTTGTCTGTAACTGTTTCTGGGCAGAGTCTCCCGCCTTGACTTTAATATGAATGTGAAATGGACACTGCGGAAATAACCCAGTGGGAAGTTGACTGGATCCAGAAGCCAATCTAATCATAATTCCTTTAAATCTTTAACAACTGGTTGCAGTTTCTGAGCGTAATGATTTACCATCTAGCTTGGGGAAATAGTACGATACCAATATCATCTTGGGTTAAGTGAAAGCAAGGGCATTTTTTTCTCGTCTATCTCAACAAAAAATGTCAGCAACAATGTCAGCCGGAGGTTCACAAAGGTGCCCCTAAACTGACAGAAATGATATCACGTCACCCTGTTCCTGATGTGAATTTTGCTTTAAGATGAGTTTTAAAGGATGCATGAAACCCATGATCAAAATAATCCTACATGTGCTGGTTATTGAGTTCTTTATGGGTAGAATTATAGTGAAAATATATTATTCCCATATATATTGTTGCTCAGGACCCCACTGTAACTTTAAAAAAATCAGAGTTTGTAGCTGTTAAGTGACAATACAAACCCGGTCCACTCACACCATCGATGTATTGCTTGTTTACTGGGCGATCTGAGTTTAACTCACATGTATAAACCAACTCTCCAAAGACAGGTCAGTGCCTTTTTCAGTTCTTCTTGCAAGTATTATGCCATAATAACAAGGAACAAACTGAATCTGAAACAGCTGTAAATTCCTGGTGTGTGAATGGAATTAAACTGTAACATTTGGATCAGAAAATGCTGGAACTTCCTCCACTGGATAGTATAAAGGAGGCCACGGTAACAATGCCAAGCCACTAGATAAACAAAATGTGACGCCTGTTCTCTCACATTAAAAAGAGGGCGCGCTAATGAGAAGAACATCTCGCTAAACTCTTGAATCGTTCAAACGATCACTTTTATCTCCCTGAGTTGAAAGAATCTTAATTGGAGCGGGCTATGGAGACAACAGGCAGCACTGCATATTTGTTAATCGTCTGATAAATTGTTATGAGTAGGGAAATGCTTGAATAGACATGTTAAAACATCCGAACACATTTAGACATTTTCTGTTTATGTGTGTGCGTGTGTGTGTCGTAGTTCTGTGTGAGTGACGTAGGAACACTGAGCACACTGATCACCCCAGGGACCACCAGCAGCACCACTGAACCAGCAGCAGGGACTTCTGGGAGATCCGCTGACGCAGAAAGTGCTCCAGCAGACAAGCCAGGTAGAGTCATGGTTACATAAGGCTGAAGTCACGCCGGGGACTGAACCCTAATTACTGCAGTTTATTTAAACATCTTCATCTTGCACTGCCAGACGCTGAAAACACAGATAGAAAATGAAACGCCTCGCATACGTCATTGCTTCAAACGCATTACATGCGCATCTCTTAAAATACAGCACGTACCGTATTTGATCAATGAAGCTTTTGTATGACAGGAATAAAAGAAAATCTGAGTGAATCTGCTGTCGCTAGTTAAGGACTCTTACTTTCTGTACTTGGTTGCATTTTTTTTCAAGCATGCATGCCCCTTTTCTCGTGATCACTTGTTTGTGTGTGTGAAATGAAATGAGCAGTAATTATGTCAGCTGCAGCAGAGCTCCTCTTGAAAAGCGAAGAGAGCGCAGCTGCAAAAATATCCGACAGTCATCACTCACGATGTTTGGGACATTCATATCCAGACAAAGAAACGGGTCAAAGTAATAATCAAAAATAATAACAGACCGAGTGTGCTGTAACAGCTCCAACATCAATTCAATGAAGGCAATAAAAAATCAATCAAAGCCAGAGGAGAAAATCAGGGTTTCTCTTTTAGATTCGTCTAAAGTCATTTTTCATAACTCCTCCTGTTTTTTTTTTTCTTTATATCTCAGATGTGCTGGCTCCTGCCATCTCCGTGAGAGGAGCGGCCGTGGAGCCGGAAAGGTTTGCGCCAGTCAAACCTGAAATCCAGGTTGCAGTGGGGCAACATAACCACGATCCAAGAGCTCAGAGGACTTACACAGAGGAGCTACGCAGAGAGCCCATCATTGAAAAGTACGTTTCTAACTTCTCATATAAACTCGCACATGCATCTCTACATACACTGTTATACATTAGCACAATCGTTCACACAAACTTTTTTTTCTCCTGTTTAACGACAGCATTACACAGTGCTATTCCAGTGAGTCCTCTCATCAATTCAAACAGAGGCAGAAGTATCTTTTATGGTGCGATTTATGGTGCTTGCACCCTGTGGTGTTGTTGATAGCTGCGTAGACAAACTGTGGTGTTGTGTTGTGGTGTACAACTGTGGTTGTCCTGAATTTACCCAACACGCCCATCAGATTTAACCATAAGTCTGTTGCAAAACATTGTGAAATGTTAACACGAAACATGGTTTGCAGTACGATATGAAACTGTACGAGTTTGTGTTTGAACTCACGTGTTTCCCTTACATTAGTGCCTACGCAGTAGAGATAACAGCAAAAAAACATAAACAGAGCAGCACATATCAACACAAAACACACCAATTACACAGGCTACACATGCTGCGCATATTACACAACCGGTGATGATAAGAACAGCTGAGCTGCTGCGCAGTCCCTGCAGCCTCAAGCAGCATTATTTGAAATCTTAATTGAGGGAGACACCAATGAGTGTTAATAACGGTTAAGTTTACACTGGGGGTGCACTTTATCTTCTGCTAGACGGCAGGAACTCGCACTCTGGATGTAGAGTGTGCGATGGGTCAGACAGTATCTTCTGTGCTCGCCTGAGAACAGACTGTTCATACATTGACCGAAGGGACCGCAACGTTCGTGGCAGTCTGTGCCGGGCGAGCAAGCTTGTTTTTTAGCCATACAGTAAGATTGCCGTACCAGTGCTGACAGCCCGTACCTAATAATGCTCTCCACCAGAACATCTTTGCAAACCTGTGCAACAGTGCAACATGTTTTTTGTGCACATGCTTTTTATTGCATTTTCTCAATTACATAAGAAAATTAGTATTAGTATTAGTTTTGTTTCTTTAGAATCTGTAAATTGTACATTTTTCTTTAGCGTGGAGCATCTTGTATTCTAACAGCATCCATTATCTAAATTACAAACATTGCTTACACCATATTTACAGGTACTATCTTTGTGTAGGGGAACCCTTACTGTACCATTTTCTAGTAAGTCTACATTTCCTTCTGCCAGACTACCAAGGCACGATGTACTGTACGACCGCACAACTGCAGGGTACTTCATACCTGAGAGATCCTTTCAAGACCTCACAGACTGTGTCCCAGAACAACTTGATCTTTGAGCAGCTCTAAAACATGTTAGTGTGTTCTGCAGCCAAATGTCCGCATAGCCGCCAGCAAGGTTGCTGCATGGCGAGATGTCTACTCCTGACTCTTGGAGTGATAAAAAAAAAAAAAGACAAGTGAATTTTTCCACATCTGTGAACTGGTGGACGTCTGTTGCCTCTTGTACATTTTATGCCACGCGTCATCTGAGATTTTACAATTCACTTCGGTTTCCTATTTAACTTTCACTCACCGATGTAAACAAGTTGAGACAAATAAGGCGCACTGGCACTTTAAAGTACAGCAACACCAATCCTGCATCGGCGAGCACACATGTGAATATCAAGCCAACAGATGCTGCAGTCTCGTGTGTTTTGGACTTGATGAACTCTGTGTCTGTACCACCTCAGGAGGAGTGTCGGGGTGGAGAAGGTGCCAGCAGGCGGCAGGATCTCCTCCCTAAACCCCGATCACCTGAAACCCATGAGGAAGAGGAAGAGGAAGGAATACCTGAGTCCCTCTGAGGAAGACTCTGACATCGAAGGCACGGTGGGACGGCATTGTTATTTATTCAGAGATTTTTTTAGATGCCCATAAAAAAGTTACCAGGTTGTTCATTGACTTTGTTTCTTTCTGCTCGTTGCTCTTGTGTACATTTCTGTTCATTTCTGTGTGTGATGCTGTAGGATGAGAAAATGGATGATTCTAAAGCAGACAGCAGGCACATCAGAGGAGGTTGGTTTTCAAATATGTCTTTTTGTTTGCCTCTTATATTGTTTTTCATCCTTTTTCGTGCTTCTTCGCTTATTGGTTTACTGCGCAGTGTATCAGTCGTTCGTACCGCTCTCCTCTCCCCACACACACAGGGGGCGACACCGTACAATGCACAGACAAAGTGTGAATAACATCTCAATATCAGTTTAATGCAACTCCATACCACAAATTATCTGTTGAATCTGTGTCTCTCTTACACTAAGGAGACACTGTGGGTTGTTTTTATTAAATTGCTGCCAATAGTGTCAAGTTATCTTGTTATTTCTTTCAGCCTCTGAATACTTTTATGTCATCCATCCCTGATATCAAAGTCATTTTCTTCTTTTCTCCGGTTCTTTCCCTTGTGGACAGGACAGTTTGAGGAATGGAAGTGCTAATATAATGTTGCAGTAGTATCAGAAATGTATCTTAAATATATATTTTCAGGGTGTCTGCAGGTCCCTAAAAAGTCTTAAATATCATGTTAGAAATATAAGGCCTTAAAGGTAATTTAATACTCAGTAATATAACTGTCCAGTTTGAATTTGTGAGACTGTAATAGCTACAAACATTAAATCTTTTCATTTATCCATTTTGTTAAAATGTTCTTCTTCTTCCACTCCATATTTCTGATGTTTGATATCATTAAACAAACCGCTGAAACAGTTCCTACATAAAACCCACCTCTGCATGGGATCACATATCTACATGTATACATACCTAACACAGAAAAGTATGATTTGTCCAAAAATAAAACTAAATCATGAAACCCTGACTTTACCTTAACATGAACATTTTCACTTAGAAGTTGTGCGTTTATAGAGATATTAGCTGCTTACAGAATCTGTCTCCCTCGACTTACCTGACTGTCTTCTGTTCATTGAATTTCTTTTCCTCTTGCTGTTTTCTCCACTTTGAGCATGTGGTCTGGGTAATATGTTGCAAAGATAAATTGACCATGCATCATTTTTATTTTGTTGAAGCTGGAGACAGTAAGACCGAGTCGTGGACGTGGGCTCAGTATCTCGAGGAATGCAAAGCTGTTGCTGCGCCCAACAAGCTTTTCCAGGAGGTGTGTATGACTTTGATATTCAGACTGAATCTTCAGCCCGAGCTCGTGCAACATACACACGGGTCCTCCGAGTTATACCCATGATGTTTTACTACCTCTGCAGCTCTGCCAATAGCACGGGAACACATCTGTCACCTTAGTGCAGCGTTGTCACGGAAGGAAATGAGAAATGTAAATTTACCCAGGAGATTCTGATGTATGCAGCTGTAGGCAGACATTAGCAGTTTTATTCTGTTACAGAGTATCGTGGTGATTCTTAATCTTGTGCTGGATTCATTTTAAAGTTATTTATTTTTCTAACGATCTAAGAAAATTTGCTTTGTCCTGAAGAGACCGTCTGTTCTAGCAGAAATAGAGGAAAAACCTTTTAAGTAGTATGAGAATGATAAAAATGCTGTAATCTCCACTCGCTCATTTGCTGCATTCTTATCTCGTCCCGATCCAATTTTCTCTTGAGGAGCCTTCATTTTCCCTTCATTCTATTTCGCTCTCTGTGGTCTTTACTGAAGTATCTCCCTATTTATCCCACGTGTCCAGGCGCAGCGTGTGCCAACAGTGAAGAACGGCTTCAAACAGGGGATGAAGCTGGAAGGCATCGACCCGCAGCATCCGTCCATGTACTTCGTCCTCACTGTGGCCGAGGTGAGCCAGACGTCCATTAACACGGTCGATGGATCTTAAACTGCTTTCTGTGCAGGAGGAGCTCCGCCTGGTGTTGCCTCATCCATCCCGCTTTCATTCCTCTAATGTGTCATGTCATCATCCAGGTCTGTGGTTACCGACTCCGGCTCCATTTTGACGGCTACTCCGACTGCCACGACTTCTGGGTGAATGCCAACTCCCCCGACATCCACCCTCCAGGCTGGTGTGAGAGCACAGGACACAAACTGCACACTCCCAAAGGTCAGAGGTGACGACGCTCACTGTTTAGAGTCTAAATAGATCATCATGGACCAAAGATATCTGTTTTGTTTACTCTGTGCAAAAAACAGAGCGTAAGAAAGGATGCTTTATAGGGGTTATAAACAGAATTAGACAGTAACAGTAACATTTTGGAGTCTGCTGGATGCCTGGCAACGTCATGATAACAGTGAGACTCCAGGAAGCCAATGTACCTATTAAACAAAAGCAATATAAACAAAGTGTAAATTAGTGACTTTTAGAGCCAGCATAGCTTTCCCCCCCCCTGTTTTCAGTCTTAATGCTAAGCTAGGCTAAACTTCTCCTGGCTGTAGCTTCATTTAGGAAATTTCAATCCTCTCGTCTAATTCTTGGAAAGAAAATTAAGTGTGTCCACCCTAAAAATGTCAAACAGTTTCTTTAAATGTTGGGACGTTTGTATCCTTTAAATATCCCTTCTGTCTCTTTGTCCCTCCTGCAGGCTGTAAAGAGGAAGAGTTTACCTGGACCAACTACCTGAGAATGACTAAAGCACAAGTGGCATCCAAAGAACTCTTTGCCAGTCCTGGGAGGGTAACTTCCACTGTATTATATACAGTAGTTTAGTATTATTATATGAGCATGACTGGATGAGGTGAATGATTTAGGGTTTGGAAACAGTTAAGGTAAGAAGGATAAGGATTTTAAGTTGACATTAAGACTTAAACTGGGTGGTTGGATAGTTGAGGACCAAGAGTGCCAAAATGAACATTGTAAAATTGTGACATTATAGTCGTTGTAGCTTCTACGTGTTTTGCTTTGTCAAACTCAGGCCTGACATTTGTTTTAAAGTTGATATTTTAGTGTAAATGCATGAAAATACATTTTCACTTCAACTACACAGTCAATTTTTGAACAGTGCTCAGTTTCTGTGTAACTTTCATTAAATGTATCAGCTAAGCGACAAATCCTTACGTCTTTACTTCCTTACGTGCACAATCCATGTCACTCCTAAGATTCTTGCTTTCTGTGTAGACCGACGTGAAGTGCGGCTTCGAGACAGGAACGAAGCTGGAGGCCGTCGACCGTATGAACCCCTCCCTCATCTGCGTAGCGACTGTCACTGACGTGGTGGATGACCGTTTCCTGGTTCATTTTGACAACTGGGATGACACATACGACTACTGGTGAGCCTCAGAAACAGCGACAGTGTCTGTTTGCTTTGGAAAATGTGTTGATTTGATTCAGTGTCAATACAACACTTTAGATAAGCATCAGACTGCAGTAAAGACTTTTTGAAGGTTATTGAAGGATGCAGCTTTTTGTTATAATGAAACAATCAAACTGCAGCATTGCTCGTTTATCTCTAGCCTCTTTCAATGATGCTGTAAACTCTGAGAAATGTACATTATAATGCATCAGTGCTGCACGTTGTTGTTTGTCAAATTCTGCAGGTGTGATTCCAGCAGTCCGTACATTCACCCTATTGGCTGGTGCCAGGAGAGGAACCTCCCGCTAACACCACCCCAAGGTGACCAGCGTGCTGCCTGTTAATCGTTAATGTAATCATGTTCACAGTCATAGCACGGGTCATTAAGTTTGAAAACAACTCCGGTCAGTTATTCCTCTTGTCGCTTTGTTCCTTTCACTCGTATTACTAATGTCATTCAGGGAAATATACACAGTAAACAATATATGAATACATGTAAATACCTGAAATATACATGGTAAGTATTGTAAATGGGTTTTACGGCATGTACTTTAATATAATTAAAGCTCAATTACACACAAAATAACACAAAGAGTGTTGGGAGAAAAATGTGCAAGGTATGATGAAATGGCCGCTATTCTCTGTTTGTGTTCACTGGCTGATGTGCATTTGTTTTTGGCTGCTTCAGATTATCCAGACCAGGGCCGGTTCTCCTGGTCTCACTACCTGGAGGAGACCGGTGCCAAGGCAGTTCCTGCTGACGCCTTCAAAGTGGTGAGAACAAAGAACAACTGTACTATTTTGGATTCAACTCACAGTGTGACAGGAAATGACGACGTTTGGGCTCGTAGTGTAACTGTAGTTTGGTTCTGTGGTCGGGGCTGATGGACAACAGCAGTGTAAACAGAGTTAAGAGACTGTAAATGCGGGTAATTCAAAACAGTGTGATAAGGGTTTTGTTACAGTCATATCAGTGACTTACAGCATATCATGAATGTTATCACAACTTGTGGATCTTTCGGAGTGCAGCAGTTAAGAAATTACTACCTGTTTAAGCTGTTTATGAATAACA
>CAEMYA010002124.1:802968-857948 GCA_903131615.1 Diplodus sargus
GATTACCATTTGTAATAAGAAAAAAAATAGTATTACATTCAAAACAATGCCAAATAGAAGTATTTTGACTAATGGCTTTAGACTTTTTGACCCTGCTGTATCTGTAAGAGCAGAGTTGAAGGGAGCCTGAGATCTCACAATTTTAATGCCAGCGACTGCTTCGCTGTAACTAAGAAGTTGGATTTGAACTCATCACAGTTTCGATGTGACTTTAGTGTCTGACCGATGCTAATGCACATGCACTGATTGAAGTGATATAAAAACCTTAAAACGCCGACCACAAACAACAACAGCACTGACTCAATTTGAGACGGGGGCATCTCGAGCTTATAAATGAGCGATGATCTTCTTTAACGTTAAGTCTCTAATAAAAGGCATACAATGCCCCCAAAAATACAATAAAGGCATACAAGTAAATACCAGCATTCAGGTTTACTGCAAGTAAAGCCAAGGCTTTATGGAGAGTTGACATGTTCAGGTGATCGTACGTCCTCTGTCTGCAGCGTGCGGCCCACAGCTTCCAGCCTCAGATGAAACTGGAGGCCGTGGACAAGAGAAGTCCTGGTCTGATCAGAGTGGCCACAGTGGAGGAGGTCGACACTCATCGCATCAAGGTAATACTGTGTGTGCTTGCATGTGTGTACACTAAACATCTGAGGCTATTAGGGTTATGATCTTGTTTGTGTGTGATATTGTTTAAAAAAAAATGTAAATGTAAATGTAAGCTCCCTCAGCCTCAGTCTGCTGCAGTAACAGCTTACGTGAACTGGCAGTGTCATGTCCATCTTTACAACGAACCGTGGACCTATTGCACAAGTTGGGCTGTCTTCATTTTGAGTGTGCGTGCATGTGACGAACTAGTAGCAAGGAAGGCCAACTGTTGCGTCACCGCATGTCTCCTTTGTCTCCTTTGTCTCAGCCAAAAGAGTTGCTCCTGAACGCGCAACAAAAACTACAGCCAACAGCCAACGTGCTCCTACGTTTAGTTCCTGCCTGACAGGATACACCTCTCTGCAGACATACAAACTGTGGTTATGATGAAGAGGCTTTTTTTGACACCATTCTGTCACCATGACACTCACATAGCCACTTATAATCAAGAATTTGTCTGATATAAAGAGGCAGAGGAGACAAACATGGAGAAACTGCACTGAACGGGCGAAATAACGGATATTACAGCGTCAGGCTCATGGGCTTCACATCTCCATCTCCATCACTCTTCCTCCTTCAGGTCCATTACGACGGCTGGAGTCATGTCTACGATGAGTGGATGGACTCGGATCACCCAGACATCCACCCAGCAGGCTGGTGTGAGGCGACCAATCACCCGCTCAAAGTTGCACCGCGGGACGCCAAAACACATCAGCCACACGGTAGGAACCCGCACTTCTCTGTGTTTGTGCTTCAGTCAAATTGGTGGGCTGAATTTCTACAAAACTTTAATTTAATTTGCTTTTTGCTCTTTGTTTGAATGTATGCAGGTGTGAGGGAGCCTCCTGCTACAGGCCAGACCACCTACCCCTCCTCTGTTCCCTGTAAACCCATCAGCCACCCCAGAGCCAACAAGTACAGCTTCCACAACAGGTACAAACTCAGATCTATCATCAGACCATTTAATGGAGGCCCTACTTACAAGAACCACTTAAATACACAGTAATGCCAATGACATCACTTTGGTGCCATAACACTGTCTGTGACACAGGAAATGTCCAACTCCTGGGTGTGATGGTTCAGGTCATGTGACCGGTCGTTTCACTGCTCATCACTGCATATCCGGCTGCCCGCTGGCTGAGCGCAACCAGGGCAGGCTGAAGGCCGAACTGTCAGACTCAGAGGGCAAGAGGAACCTCTTCTTTGGCCAGAGGACCAAGAAGACCCATTACCGTGGCAGGTAAAACTGTACATCTGTGTGTGTGTGTTTGTGTGTGTTTTCTTATGTCTCGAATTAAACTTTTCCTCTTTTTTCAGGATTGGCCGTCCTCCCAAATACAGGAAGAACCAGCAGAGAGACTACCAGAGTGAGTTTTCTAAGTGCCTGAGATGTAACACAGTCTGGAAACGACACCTCATCTTCGAATATTTTTGGCATGAAAATGGTCAGATTGGAAAATGCAGAATAGCAAACTCTTGCTTGAAAGACCTCACAGCGAACATTTCGTCTTGTCTCGGTAGGGAAAGCGCTGCTGCAGTTAACAGTCTTAATGGCAGCTCTGTTCCCACATCATCTAAAATGGAGCTCATCCATCAGTTATTTCCACCTGTGCTTTTTCTCTGATTCGTCAAAATGTGTGAAATAAAAAAAGGCCTGTTTAAGGTTTCAATCTGAAATATTTGTTCGAGTCATCCTAAATCAATAACGGCTCAATTAAATCGTGTCCCTGTGCGTGTTTGTCCTCAGGCATGTCCTCGGAGGGTGTGTATCCATCACTGTTCATGTCAGCTCTGAGCAGTCAGTCGGACCGGACTCTGTCTCTGTGTTGGGAGCAGCACTGTAAGCTGCTGCCTGGCGTTCAGGGCATTCACGCCAGCCAGGTGGCAGCATGGAATGTCGAAGAAGTGAGCAGACCTTCCCGCCGACCAGCATATGTGTTCATTTCCTTCCTTTGGCTGCTTTTGTGCATTCGAAACCTGACGTGTTTGTGTTGCAGGTCTTCAGGTTTGTCCAGAATCTAATCGGCTGTGAAGAACAGGCTCGCGTCTTCAAAGAAGAGGTGAGACCACCGAGTGTATGTGAATCATGATGAAGATATGGGGCTTAGTCCCACGTCCAGTCACATCACAACTGTTGCGTCTGTTGCATATCCACAGATGATTGACGGGGAGGCCTTCCTGCTGCTGACACAGACCGACATTGTGAAGATCATGAGCATCAAGCTCGGACCTGCCCTCAAAATCTCCAACGCCATCCTCATGTTCAAGAGCACAGACGAGGGACTCAAGTGATCCCACCCTCACTCACCGGGGGCGCTGTGCCGCCGATCATCATGTGCCAAAATCATCCTGTCGCAGGGACTAAAGACCCTGACCCCTTTTTCATGTGTTTGGTGTCCTGTACCCATCAGAGAGAGGGAGGGCGGGGAGGGCGGGGGGGATAAAGGAAAGGTTGGAAGAAGAAGGGAAATGAGGAAATACAGATATTTTTTGGGGGGATTAGAGGAGGAAGATTTATAGAAGGAAGCTGATGAGGAGGAGTGAAGGGAGTTTGGTTGGTTTTTCACAGCTGATGTGTTTGGTTCAGTATCTGAGTTTGATCGTAACCACACATCTGCCAGATCTTGGGTTTGGTTCCAACTGTGACAACTTACATATCCAACCACCTGTTTTTATACCGAGTTTATCAAAGTCCTGAGTGGAAACAGTAGAAATCTCGGCAAAGAGGTCACATGTCTACACTCATGTGATGTGGAGTACAGATAAGGTGCACTGAAGGCTGACGGAGACAGATTTCTTTGAAGAGACAATCTGTTTCTGATTCTTCTACGGGTAGGCGATCAGAGAGGTCCTGGTATTTAATGTTGTCTTACTTCTTTTTCCAAACTCCACATGACCTCATTGACTAGCAGATCTGAGCTTTGTGAACAAACCAATCGGGTGATGTAGCCAACTGGATGGCTTTGCTATTTGGACTTCAGGTGTCTTGGAAACTTGGCTGATCAGGAGCTCGTGCCAAAAAACGAATGATCTTTAATGTAATATTGTGTTTTAATGATGCAAATGGACAAATTCAATAGGCTGTTTCAAGTCTGGCTATAGTCTACAGGACATTTCAAAACTGAGAAAAAAGACTGCAGCTTCGATCGTGGATTGTGATTGCGATTAAATAGATCGGGTTCATATTTTTTGGCCAGGTCCACCTCCCTTTAGTGTCTTTCTCTACAGGTGGTGGATTCAGTTTCGGCATCCACCACCTCGCAGAAGATGTACGAATTCGGAAAAAAGGTGACCAAATTTTCACGAGCACTTGGATCTGGACTAAACCATCAGTTCAAAAGCCCCATACATGGCATGAGAAATCAACACAATGGGGTACATTGCTGAAATACTAGATGTACCAATAGGAATAGAGGGGAAATGTGAAGAGTAACTAAAAGGGATGAAATGGGGAGAAGGGAGCAATGGCCAAAAAGTATTTAAGAGGAGTTAAATGCAGTAGACAAGGCTGGTCAGTGAGGCTCCTACAAGCTTCACGTTATGTGCAATAAAACAGTTGAGACAGAAGTACTGTATTTGGTAACACTTAATATTACAGCTCCTTTGTGTTATCAGACTAATTCTTACACTAATGAAAAAATACAATGAAAGTGAATAAGCTACTTTGTTCGAACTGATGTAAAAAGGTTCAGGTTTTTCACGCAGATAAAATAGAGGGAAAGCCTTTTTTTTTTCTTCAGTTTCACGATTACTCTCAAGTATTAGTCGTTTGTGTTTACTGCTTCGAATCCCGCACACTGCACTGTCTCACACCACCGGTAATGTGAAAACTCAAGTGATACGGGAGCTGTTGTTCAAACTGTTACCCGCTCATACAGAATCTGAGTCATAGAACAGAAACAACACAGTGTTTTGAGTTTTTGTATCTATATGCAAACTATCTTAAATGATTATTTTTGCAACTCTTAATGGTTGATAAGGACAGTTTGCAACGGCGTATTAGCACAACTGTGAAACCCCTGATGGATTTTACACGATGATGTTCCAACACTTGGTCACTAGAGAGTGCAAAAATCCACATTCAAGCACTATAAACACGGATCTGGGATCTGGGATCTGGTAGACGGCGCTCTCTGCAGTTTACATGCGATGGAAACTGTGTTCTTTGAAATGTTTACATTTTCTGTCAGGATTGGTTAAAAAGATTCTGTATGGATTTGATATTGTGAGATGAAAGTTATTTTAATGGACTGTTTTAAGGGCTTTTGGAATCTTAACTTCTTTGTGTGTCTCTCTGGTGGGATTTGTGTGTGTGTGTGTGTGTGGGTGGGTGTGTGCGTGGGTGTGTGTGTGCGTGCGTGTCAAGATAATCTTGGGTCACAAATGTCATTCTATCCATATGAATTAATAAACGTCCAAAGCTGTCTTGTCTGATTGGAGCGGCTGCCTCTTGTCTTATCTGAGGGATCACACACGCGGCACTTCCTGCGCAGGTGTGCCGTGTGTGCTATACTGTTGACTATAAACTTACTTTGCGTGTATCACATCCCCCTATTCAGCATATTGTCGTCAACAGTCAGCTGTGGTGGTGACAACTCCCTTCATGCCCTTTCTGCTCCAACTGCTTTATCTGCTTGTTCCAGAAAAACTGGTGTCTCTGATCACTTGATGCTGCAGGCAGACGCCAAAATGAAAGTACTCACTGATTGTAGGCTTGTATATGTTTTATACAAGAAGGAACAGCAGCACGTGTGCCGGGCTTATTTTTATCCTTTCAAAGGAAGATGCTGGAGGTGCTCCTGCTCTGTAGCTGTCAAAGTAAAAGTATGTTTATTCTCATGAGTAGAAAACTTACAAATGTCCCACTGAATCCATTCAAAAATGTGGTTTGCTTATTGCTACTTGACTTCACTGTGCAGACTGATGCATTAAAAGTTGAGTTTAACGCTAAAAATTTTTTAAAAAGCCTTTAAAAAGGAAAGCCTCCCTGTGCGCTCTTTAAATCATGTACATGCAAGTATGGTTTCTTGCACGATTTACACAACAGGGATACAGAAACCTGAAATCTCCAGCACATAAACACCGTTTCAGTTATGTGGGGGGCATCTTTTGTCCAGCTGTTCAAGATGTGAAATTAAAAATATTTGCATATTCAGACATTCTGCATTTTTCAACTAGTGCCCAACGTTTTACTGGTTTGGCCGATATAATCGGGTGATCTCAGCCTATCACAGATATACTGGCATCTGCGTACATGTTGTCCAACATGCGCCAATATGAAAACATTTATTTTTTACTGGACATAATGCAGAAAAAGATGCTTTGGGTAATTTACAGGTATTACATTTCCAGTGATGCTTACTGTTTCACAGCACTGATGTAATTTTAGACAGAGTTTATTGTAAGACTTTAAAATATCCTGCATCTCTGATGAGTATTACAAGCATCTTATGTTTGATGAGGGCATTTGAGTGATCGTTGCGGAAAATGTGTGTTTATCAGCAGATATAGGCTACTGATATCCTGATTTTTTCATCAGCTGCAAAAATGTAGTCTAGGTCATATTGTTTTCAACAAGTGAAAATGAGTAGATGTGCTTTTAGCACATCTTAACTTAATATAATAGCTAATATAGCTTTTTAAAGTTGGCAGTAATAGTGAAGGAGAGAGCTGCTTATCTAAAATGATGGCAAGTGCAGGATGGTCACAACCTGTATAAAGAATTTTCAAAGGGAATATTTATAAACTAAATCAGTATTTCCATCTTATAAACTAATATCTATCATTATTTTTGAGACGAGGTGTTGGCTAACATTAGAACATCATGTTTATGTCCACAGGGGTGAGTTGACACATGATTAGCCGAAAGCTGTTTTCTCTTTTCATTAGTTAACTTAGCATGCAGTAGTTCACAGGTCACGTAAAGTGCAAATGTATCAGGTTTAAGTTAACAAATATGTTATTTCAGCTAATATGATTTTTCTTTCCTCCCTTCAAAGAGTCAAATGGGAAGATGAATACCACATGTGTCTGTGCATAAAGCTAGCTACAGAGCTGGTGGGAACAGCTCACAGTTCAAAAACATGACTGTGACACCTCCAAAGTTTGCTAAGGAAACAAGTTGTTTCTCTCCTCTTTTGTTTAATGTGTTTTGGAGGTTAAAAAAAGTGTTTTATCAGCCTAGTTAGGCTGGCTGTTTCTTAATAGTCTATGTTTCAATGCTAAGATAGATAATCGCCTCCTAGCTCCAGCTTTGTGACTTTACTAAACCCACAGATATGGTCTCAGCCCATCTTACCCTTGCAAAGAATGGGAACGAGCATATTTTTCGAAATTCCCAAAGAATTTCTTAGATACAGGCCTGGTATGTAGAGAGAAATGTATGCTAATGTTAGCACTGTCTTATTAGCATTAGGCTACATCAGCTACAGTAGCTAGTATGCACATGTCATAATCATCTCATGTGCACCAAAGATATATGATCAAGACAAAATAAACTTCTACTGTTTTTTGTTTTTGTTTTTATTTTTTTCAAAAACAGGTAGATAAATGTCCCCAAAAAGTTAGGGCTACGTGCTTTATTTTGAAAAACCAATAGAAGTGCGGAAGTTAAATTATTTTGAAGTCTGGACAAGCCAGTCGTCTCGCGCACGCACGCACGCACACGCACGCACGCACACACACACAGTCACGGACAGTCTCCGCCTTATTTTGAAGCTCTGTAAGTTTGCATCAGTGATTCTCTCTCTCTCTCTCTCTCTCTCTCTCTCTCTCTCTTCCAAGTCCACCTTCCTTCGTTAAAACCTGACCTGAGATCAGCTCCAGCAGTGCTCTTCCTGCAGCTCTGTCAGCTCTGTGTTGAGACTCTCCTCAGTGTCCTGAGCCGAGCACACTGTCTGCACACTGACACCATCCTCTGTACACAGGTGAGCAAACTGGACTGAGTTCACACTGATAACCACGATTATCTGTGCCTGTTTATTCCCGGATTAAAGAGATTGTTTTCACGTTGTTTATGTTGGGGGACAAAACACTTGCAAGCAGAACTGTAGATTATCACTTTGCTCCTCTTCAGTATTGTGTTGTTCCTAAAAGTTGTCATGGTAATCTTTATTGTTAGTAGCAATATCGTGCTGCAGCGGTAACATGTGAATATGTGTTGCGCTCTTTAAAAGACATCTGAGACACTTGAGTTCATATTGACTTCAGGTTAATGATCTCCCTGTGATATAACAATTAGTTTATGCAGAGTTCACGCTGGGATTGCTTTTATAGGATTCTCCTCACGTTTTGTTCCTCTTTAAATCTGTGCTGTGAAACTTTTGCCCCTGATATTCAGATCACTAACTTGTAGTTTTCCCCCTCTGTAATGAAAAGTCATGACGTGCTGGAGAGAAAGGCTCCGTAGTAACTGATCTGTGAGTTTATATTTAATTTGTGGAGATTTTTGGAGCCCTGAGGAGTAAACCTTTGGACAGAGAAACAGCTGTTGGAGTGTTGTCGCCTCTGGAAGATGACTGTGATTCAAAAAATGAATGATCCAAATGTATAACTGTTAAGTGCGTGATCATTATAAATAGTTACAGAGCAGACATATCCTCTTTGTATCGCTCTCCGTGCCTCTATTCATGAGCAGTTTTTTGGTATAAAGTATCACATTATCTATTTACATTGTTAATTGAATTTGATGTAAATTTATTTCACATTTGTTTCCTATGTAGTTCCCAGAGATAAGTATTTTGAAAAACTGCTCTAACCATAGGTGGAACTTTGTAAACTGGACAATTTATAGATCATATTATGGTTTTACACAGCAGACAATGAGGCTTTAATTCATGCAGTATTTCTGTGGGAACAGAAAGCAGTCAGCAGTAATATAGTGCACGTACATCCATTTGCAACAGGGAGAATAACTTGTTGAAAGCACAGCTCAAGTTGTGAAGTGTTTAGTCAGTCAGTGTTTGGTCGTGATTCTTCCCCAGGAGTTAAAACTAAACATACACACTTATTTATTGTGAAATTTTGACATAGGGTTCTCCAGATAGTTATCAATCTCCAAATGTTATGAGTGAAAGACAGCCAATTCTGGGATGTGATCTTAATAAAATCAGGATATTGTTGTTGACGTAGCTGGTTTGATTTAATGAAGACCTGCGCATGACGACTTTACGAAACTACAGGAACTGCAGTCTGACAGACAAAGATGTTGGAACACAAAACTCCAACACACTGTCCTCTTCACTTTTAATTACAAAGAAATTACACAGATCTTCATCAGGTTGTAATCTGTGTCCTGAATCGTTGTTTGTTTTGTTTTGTTTTGTTCTTCCCGATAGTGTGCAGGAGATTTTTTTGTTCAGGTTCTGTTGACGCGTGATCTTCTCTGATCGGTCAGTCCACAGGTGTGATGTGTGATGAAAAATTCGATCAATCATCTTTGTGTCTATAAAAAGTACACCATGATCGATTCTGGGTTTTGGGGCTGATGCCAATAAATATATATATGCACATATACTAACAGAGGCAGCATATTTGACAGTTTTTTTAACGATAAACTTTATTGTCCAAAATGGTATCAGTGCCTCATGTCTTCTGAAGTGATGGACACACAACTGTGTGTGAGACCTTGGTCAACCCGTATGTTTTGACAGATATATGACAATGACACAACAATATTTGCAATGTAAACGTGTTCACTGTTACACTCCCTACACACACACACACACACACACACACACACACACACACACACACACACACACACACAGAATATGCACACTGTTCCCAATGTTGTTCCAGCATCTTGCTCCTTAAAACTAGAACTACCAGCTCTTCTTGTTCCTCCTGAGGTCAGCAGTGGAATAGGAAACACACACGCATGAACACACACACACACACACACACACACACACACACACACACACACACACACACACACACACACACACACACACAAGCCTCTTCTGAGTGCGGGCTCATGAGGGAAAAATGTTATCTCTGAAATGAGAAGAGGTTGACCGGATCCCCTGAACGCCTCCTCTCCTCTCACAGGTTCGGTCAGACACTGATGCTGGATCTCCGGTGGGAGTGGAATGGTTAATGGCCATGGCGCACTGTAATGTGAGTTACTTACGTCTTTTACATTTTGTACACAGACAACCACTGTGCTGTGCTTGGCCCGGTGCCTTTTATTAATGTAATTTTGGGCGGTCAAATCATGTGAGGGAGGATCTGCCTACAGCAAAGTTTCAAAATCCAAATTTTAAGAAAAGGTTAATTGTTTATCAATTGTCTGCGGTGGCCTATCATCAGCAACTCGTCAGGGATGTGTGTTTGTTAGTGCTGTTGTATGTAACAATACACGAGGTCATGTCAGGAAAGGCAGCCGCACTGTGATCGAGTAGGTTATGGAACATTAATTATATCCAACAGATGACGAAGTTCTGTAATTACGCAGTGATCATGCAGCAGTGTGACACAGACACAGAGCCTCATGTTTTTAATCTTGTTTATTGAGAACATCTAGTCTCCAAATAAAAATGATAAATGCATTTGTGCTCATGTTCTAATTAGAATATATTTATATAAAATTGTTGTTTGAACCAGAGGATATTTAGATGTTTTCATATTGGTTAAGTATTTCCAGCATGGACATAAAACATTTTGTTTTTTTTAAAATAGCATTTATTACTGTGTACTCAGTTATTCTGAGTGTTGCTGATGATGAATTGTGCCAGTACAAGTTCTCCATGGTTTATATATTTATTTAGATAAGTGAATGCAAGGTGTATTTTTAGTCCTGTTGCTAATTTGTGTTTTTTTGTCCTCCAGCAGCGGTCACCATCCTCTTCTCATGATGATGTCAACCTCGGACCTTCAGCAAATCCACAGTCAGTGACATTTAGATCTTTTAATGTCGTGCAAAGAGGAATTCATTTTGATGCACAACTTAATGTATTGTCAGTGTTCTGGGTCAGGTATTGTGAGACAGTCTTTAAATCAGTAAAAATACCACAACCAACATCTTTACTGATGTATACAGCCCACAATTTGTTGTATTTTATGCACCAAATGCAGATTCCTTAAAGGACAAGTTCACCCAAAAATTAAAATTCAGTCATTATCTACTCACCCTCATTCTGAAGGGAAGTCCCGTAAAGTTATGTGGTCCACAAAACAATTCTGGAGCTTCACAGCAGAACAGTGTTGCAGCATTCTCCTAAAACAACAACATACAATGGCTGCTCACAGCTCTCTGAAAGCCCAGACAACCGAAACAGATCTGAAAATACGTCATTTACACTCGTTTTACGTCAAGCCTGAGCTAAAAGCGTTAACATGCACCCGACCAATGCGTGCAGGATTTCAGTAATGTCCTTTCAAATCAGTTTGGATCTCGTAGTTTTGGGAAACTTGGATTACGCCAGACGAGCTTTATGGAGTCACTTTAGAACAAGTCCCCGTCTACTTCAGCTGTTTAGGAGAATGCTGCGACACTGTTTTGTAAAGCTCCAGAAATGTTTTGTGGACTACGAAACATTTCTCGACTCTCCATTGAGAGTTAGAATTTTGACATATTTCTGGTAGCTTTTCCACCTTTTGTAAGCTATTACAAGTAAAGTGCGTCAGAGGTTAATTTTGTCTGTCCAGTACAACACAATGCATTTATTAGATCACTCTCTTTTCTTGTTTCAGTGCCAGACCCACTGACTTTGACTTCTTGGCTGTCATTGGCAAAGGGACCTTTGGAAAGGTAACGCTGAACAATTACTTATTTATCTATCGATCTCTTTATGGTTGCATATATCTCGTATTTTTCTTTCAGCTGTTTCCTTATTGTAACTCACCCAGGTCAAATATGCACCAAACAGGGACTCCTGAGTGAAAGTGGTTTTAGACTAGATTTACATGCGGTGACGTGATGTGATGAGTAACCCCGATATACGCTGAATTAATGGCAGGTCACACAGATTAAGACTTACTCTCTCTCCGCTGATCTAATTAGAGCAGCGCTTTCATTGTACTGACCTTGTTCCTGACAGAGGAGAGAGACTGAGAGAGAGAGAGAAAGAGAGAGAGATAGATAGATAGAGAGAGAGAGAGAGAGAGAGAGAGAGAGAGATAGTGAGCTGTTGCTGACATTGCAGACAGGGTCACAGAGAGTCTACCTGCTGACTGCTGTCTGATCAAAATGTGCTGCCCTGCTTCATGAATCATTAACTTTCCATTCCACGGAGGCCTCTTAAGGTTACCCCGACATCATAACAGCAACATACTATAAACGAAGCAGCAGCAGAGGAGTGTGTCACAGGAGGAAGACTTTGAAGTCTTAATGATTACTTCTCTTTGTCGTCAATGTTTTGTACGTCCATGTCAAAATCGTGTTAATGACGTTTCTACTGGCCACAGGGCGATGTCAGAGCTTCTTTTTTTTTTTTCCTTGTATCAACACACTTCTCAGATATCCCAGTATCATCTGTTTCCACAGCTCACATATCTGTGTTGTGTGCGCTGTTCTCAGAGGGCCATGATGTAATGTCCCGGGATAGTGGCGCACACTGTGTTTACCAAACAAGCCGCTAACAAACAAACCTTCATGCAGGTCCTGCTCGCCAAGCTAAAGGCCGACAACAAGTTCTACGCCGTCAAAGTGCTGCAGAAGAAAGTCATCCTGAAGAAAAAAGAGGTGGGCTCCGCTGTAGAGAACATTTTGTCCGTTTTTCGTGACAGCTGTTCCCTGATTTTTGTCTATAAACTCCATTAGATGGTAGAGGAGAGTTTTGGTTTACAAAAATTAAAATGAGGCCCTCAACGTGATCACAAGTGATCAAGCAGGCATCACTTACAGAGATCAGAAAATGAAAATAGATGAATAAATGTTGAACTGCACAGTGCTCTGCGCTCCCAGGCTGAAGCAGGTGAAGGTGGAAGATGTCTTGGAGCTAGCCAAGAGGAAAGTGTGTGCGAGTATCTTTGAGTGTTATTAGTAAACAGTGTTTTTGACCCAGCAACATGATCTGAATCTTATCTAATCTAAAGCTTGTTCTGTGCAAAGGACAGATTTTACAACACCCAGAAAACAAACCGAGCAACCTCTCGGAGAGGATATCTGATCAAACACACTCGTCACCCGTTTCATTTGGAGTGTTTGCTTCTGCTTAAGTGGAAGCGGTGTTTATAAAAGAGACAGTTGGTGTGTTACCTTCTTCTCTTTAAGTGTTTCTGTAACTTTCTGGAGCTTCTGCGGTACTTCTAAGTCCAAGACCTCTGATGAATATGGTGACCTTAGCCTCATTAAACGAGACATATGTCCTTTTAATGTTTCCTGACTGAGTCATCGTGGGCGGGTCAGACTCTCGTGTCCTTTAGTTTTGCAAAACACATTAGTTTCTCGCTCACTGGCAAATTCCCTCAGACCGAATAGCATCCAACATTATTTATCTCAATTAGCACCCGGACAAATATTTTCTCTTCAGATGTTGTGAAACTTTTGTGGCACATCTTTCCTTTAAAATCGAGGAAATAATTGAAAACAAACATTATTGAACAATAGAAATAACTATTGAATTGTACATTAAAAAAACGATGTAGTGTCCACAAATCCAGAGTTTAGTTGCCATATGTGATCATACTATTATTATTTTACTTTATATTTGAAGATAAAGCAAGAAAAGGCAGCATGATCTAAAGAGAACTGAAGTGTGCTCTTCAGATTGAATTGTGTCCCACAAACCATATCAAATACCGTATTGTACCATGTGTTCAGTAAAATGTGCTTTCTGTTTGCTGGGTGTGTTTGTGGGATTTAATCTAGTCACCACCGTCTCGCCCTGAGGTCTTTTCACTGATCACGTTAGAATTTTGCAGTTCTCTGTCACACAAGAGAGAATACAGAGAGAAGCAGACGTAGTTTTCTCATAATGCCGCCTTGTCTCCTCTTTTCCCCCTCACACTCCCCTCCCTCGTGACTCGTCTCGTCTCGTCTCATTTCCCTTGTGACTCTTTTCTCTGACTCTTCTCCGTACTGCTGCCTGCTCATCCTCCACCTTCTTCCTCAGCTTCTCTCCGTCTCCACCGTGCATCTCTAGTCGCCTCGTCATCACAGGCATTGCTCATTCGTTCCTCTAATTGAATACGATTATATGTATATTTTTGTCCAGGAGCATGTGTTCACGCACACAGTAACATTTACTGAAGTTAAACAAGGTTTTTGCCGTTCTCTTAAAGCGCGTTTGATACGCTATACAGCAGAAAGGAACAGGAAAAGCAAGCTGATGAGAGCCATGAACCGTATGATAAATACAGAACACGAAGAGTCAAAACAAGCCTTTGAACTTCAGGTTGTCATGAAAAATCCAGGAAATCATCCACGGAAAACATTCAAATTTCCTGCACACTTCCTGTCTTTTATTGTTCAATGTTTTTTTTTTTTTTAGATCTCTTGCTCTTGGGGCCGACAATTTTTATGTATCCTGTGACATTGGGACATAAGCAAGTTTTTATTTTCATGGGATAATTGAATGTGTCATTTAAGGTTTTTAGCAAAAAACGATGCATTTGTGTATGAGGAGCAAACAAACAGACCACTCTTTTCCCCAGATGAACCAAGTTTCCAACTTATTTTTCTCTTTTCCCTCCTTAGCAAAAGAACATCATGGCAGAGAGAAACGTGCTGCTGAAGAGTCTGAAACATCCGTTCCTAGTTCGGCTCCACTACTCCTTCCAGACTCCAGAGAAGCTCTACTTTGTCCTGGATTATGTGAATGGGGGAGAGGTATGTGTTTTAAACAGAGCAGATAAATAAAGAAAGCTGCTTTTTGGTGAACATTTTTTGAGGCCTTTCTGAAATGAGCTGAGTCTGAGTAGGCCGTGACAGATTGGCCCTATGACCTCACATTTATTGGTTGTGTTAACCATGTTTGTTTTCAGATAGTAGATGTTTCCTATAATAAAGGGCATCATCTACCACTATATTAAGACCGTGTAGACTTTTACCATGTGTCATATGCTTTAACTGCACATAGATCAATTAGTAACATGCTAGAAGACAGAAGCTGCAGGGTTTGAGATACATTATTGTTATTTTCTCCAAAAAGATGCTACTTATTATCTGTTCTAACCACCTGGTTCAAGTTTTTTATGCTGAGCCAGGCTAACCAGCTGCTAGCTGCACAGACATGACAGTGGTATCATGTAAAAATACTGCGCCTGACATGTTTAACTATTTTCTAAATTAAATCCCTGGGCAAACAACTTTATGAATAGTATTTTATTTGATTTTATTGTGGCAGGGTTGTAGTTTTAAGGGTTATTTGTGTCAAGTCCACATTGTTGTGAACTGAAGTAAAACCTGTTTCACCATTTTATTCTTTTACATTTTGTTTCCTTGTTGTTCAACTTGGATACATCAGGCTGCACTGTAACAATGTCTTAATAAGTAATCCTTTAATTACGCGTGTCAGATAAGATCAGACTTAGCTCGCCAGCGTGCTGCCAACAAATTTTTTTTTTTAAACCTCAGCTGTGTTTTCGTTCTGCCTCGTGTTTTAACCCAGACGCTGATTGAAAGTATTTTTTTAATGAATGTTTCATTTGTAAAATGATCTCTCCTGGATTTCATCCCGCAGTCTGTCAGTTTGCATGCTTCTTCATCCCTCTATTCTCGTTCCTCCTCTAACAACTCATTTTTAAATTTCTCCCTCCATTCTCTCCATGCTCCCTCCTACCATCCGTCCACTCACCGTTCCCTCTCCTCCTGTCTTTCTGTAGTTGTTCTTCCACCTGCAAAGAGAGCGGTGTTTCACAGAGCCCAGAGCCAGGTTCTACACAGCCGAGGTAGCGAGCGCTATCGGCTATCTTCACTCTCTCAACATCGTTTACAGGTCGGACTTTTATTCGTTGAAAATACAGTAACTTCACAGATGTTGCTCTCCGTCTTGATTGTTTTCTCCCTCTTGTCTTTTGCAGAGACCTGAAGCCAGAGAATATCCTCTTAGACAGTCAGGTGAGTCCAGTTCTACACATTTGTTTCTGTAGACATCAACTCCTCCACATGTTCAGGTCTTTATTGTATTGTATTGCATTGAATTACTTGTGTGACTGACATGTAAGTGAGGTCTTGCTTGTGTTCTGTGTGTGCAGGGCCATGTGGTGCTGACAGATTTTGGGCTGTGCAAAGAAGGCGTAGAACCAGAGGGAACCACGTCCACTTTCTGTGGGACTCCAGAAGTGAGTGGGAAATAAACAGGAAAAGGACACTGGATGATTTTATTTGCAGTAAAAACATACTGTATATCACACATGATTTGCTTTTAGATTGTACAGGGTTTTTTTTTTTAAACTCTAAAATGAAATGTGACAACTCAACAGTAACAATTTCTTCTAATAGGAATTGTTGAGTTGCAGTTTAGTTTTAAAAAAGCCAGGTGTAGAGAGATGATTTGCCCATGAGGTTTAATTTATTTCTTCCTTTCTCAACTTTTCTGTCTCCGTCTACACATTGTTCTGGTGTATCTGTCTGCAGTATTTGGCACCAGAGGTTCTTCGTAAGGAGCCGTATGACAGGACAGTGGACTGGTGGTGTCTGGGAGCAGTGCTCTATGAAATGATCTACAGCTTGGTATGTCTGTTTGTGTCTGGCTTATTTGTACATTATCCTGTAGGAAACTTCTTCATATGAGACTACAAAACAGTAAATCTTGCATGCCAAGTTGACAAAAACACTGAGGGTGGTGCTAAGGGAAATCTCCTGGAGTGTCCAGAATAGAAAAGGTTCAGCCTCTAGAGATTAAGAATGTGCTCAGGAAATTTCAAAGCAATCTGCCAGTAAGATTTCAATATTTCTTGCCGGATGGCAGAGACAAGTACAGAGAATCATTAATGTGTTAGAATTCATCCTCCTCATGAAAATTCGCAATAAACTGTAACAAAAGAATCTCAACAACTGTTTGATGGATTGCCATGAAATTTTGTACATAATTCATGGTCTCCAGAGGAGAAAGCCTTTGATGCCACCAACAGGTTAATATTTGTGGTTTCAAGTGAAATACTGTATCTTACCAACTACTAGATGGATTGCCGTGAAATTTTGTGCAGACATTCATGTTCCCCTCGGGATGACCTGTAATCACTTTAGTAAACTTTTCCTCTAACCATTCGGGCAAAATGTGACCAAAAACCAGCAAAATATCATCACATTCCCATCAACTCTGTGTTTTAGTGTTGATAAGTATGTTATTATATGTATATTTTAGATATATATGTTAAATTGGATGGTATCATTTTATACTCTTGTTAGAGCTGATCCCTCTGCTTCAGCCTCCTTTCTACAGCCGTGACGTTGGTGAGATGTACGATGGGATCCTCCACAAACCGCTGCCGCTGCCTCCAGGGAAGTCTGAAGCCCTCACTTCTCTGCTGGTGGGTCTTCTACAGAAGGACCAGCACAGACGCCTCGGGGCCATTGCCGACTTTGTGAGTGTGTTATATTTAAAAAACGGTTTCAGATGGTTTCCCAGACAAGAAATAAGCCTTGTCTTAGACAAAGGATGTTTTTCATTGGACTCCTCCAATAAATTTAGCTTAGTCACGCCTGCTGGTTTTGGTCTTTTCTGAGAACAGATCTGCACCCAGTGCCTCCGAGAAGATTTCGAAGATAATTGTACAAACATTTATTGAAGTTTCAGTTTGTCCTCATGAATGTGTTTGAATTCGTAATCCTTAATACAATATAGCACGCATGTATAACTTTTCTTTCTTTTATTTATAGTTAGAAATAAAGAACCACACCTTTTTCGCTCCAATCAACTGGGACGACCTATACCACAAGAGAATCACTCCTCCTTACAACCCCAATGTGGTGAGTTGTTTCAGACTGCCTGTAAATCTTTTGTCAGCTGTGCGTGTGACCTCTAGACATCTGTGCACACCTGTACTCTCAAGTATCCCCTCTTCACTCATTTACCTTCAACACATTTTCCAGTGGCACCAGCCAACAGAACCCCCGTCTTGCGTTTTCTAAATCTGAGTGACTTTGCATATTTTCTTAAATCCCGTAATCCTCACTTACATAAATTGTCTCATCTGTCAGAAAGGCCCAGCTGACACTCAGCACATTGATCCAGAGTTCACCAGAGAAATGGTTCCTAGCTCGGTGAGTCGCACCCCGGAGTTCAACGCCGGCACGAGCTCCAGCAACGCCTTCAATGGATTCTCTTTTGTCGCCACAGACGACAGCTTTCTGTGAGGCGGGAGCTGACTGTTCAAATGTTTGAACAGGGGGAATGATTTAATAGAGCTCCTTGCGTACCACTGCAGAAATCCCACATGCTGTCTATCGTTTTTTGACAACTGAAGGGATTTCCTGAGGGTCCAGCAGAGAGGGAGCTCGCCTGCGCCCAGGACAGTTAAGGTTAAAATATGTAAAACTTTTTTTTTATTAAAGATGAGGTTTGTAAATTGTATTTATTCCATTAATTTGCAATGGAATAAAGAGGCTGGAATTATGTAAAAGATGTGTTTTATAATTCTTTTGTGGATGGACATGATCATACTGTATTTTGTCCGTTTAAAAAAGAAAAAGTAAACATAATGTTGTCTTCCTGTGTACATTCAAACTTAGGGCTCTAATTTCCTGATATAGTGCACCGATGTAAGCACGAGCAAGATGTCCAGGCACAAACGCACATTTCTTTGCAGTTTGGGTGACATAGGGCATTGAGGCAAACCCGGCTTAACCGGGCACATCTGGACACAACATAGGTGTAGCTGGAAAAATAGCTGGAAAAACGCAGAATCAGCTGATGGAGTCGTGGCGAGCTTTAGTAATGACCAATCACGTGAGCTTGACCCTTCTAAATCTTCATCTCATTACAAAGCAGCACGAGGTGAAACAGACAGAGATGATCATCCCCTATGTTAGTATACATCAACCTAAATATGGCAGCTGATGTTTAGAGTTGTTCAAACATTTAATATAGGCTGAATAATAAAACATGTGAAGTCTTTTTATTAATTGTAAGACTCTTCCTAAGTCACACTGAAAAAACAGTATTTTGATGCACATCAAAAAAATAGACTTGTGCCTGAGTAAAATTGCATACAAACTATGTTTGCTTTCATCCTTCAGGACTAGTACAGCCTGTTGTGTTGTTGTTCTCACTATTCTTGTTTTAATACATAACAGATCTGAGTGAAAACATTTCTTTTGTGAGCACGAACATAATGATAATCTCTGGGTTCACCAGTTCATTGAAACTGGATGACATCCAGAAAAACACAATAAAAAGCCTCACACAAACACACTAAACAGTTGTAGCAGTACAATGTTTGCATTTTAACATCAGTCATCAATACACAATGTATGTTTTGTCCCATTGATATGATATGCAGAGGGAAACGATCCATTAGTGAGATGACTGGCAGCCAGTTTTTAGTTTATACAAGGAAACCACTGCAATTCTGGTTGCAGATAGATTCCTGTGCAGTATACGTCTCCCAAACTGCACTTTGAAATGTTCGTTATTAATATTGTAAAGTTCACAAGATGGCACTGATTCTCGAGTGCAACGAGAGCTGAAGCTTTCAGTCTGCAGAAGTGTATGAAGTGACAAACTAATGATAAAATATTGACCAATATGTTTTTTTCTTCAAAAAGGACTACGTTTTTTAAAAAATCAGGTGAAAAAAATGCTAAAAGTAAATATTAAACATTGACAGTAATATGATACATAACATGGTGTTGATGCACCTGGTGTGAGACAGACACTCTCGTCCTCTCAACATTGGTCGTGTTTGTTAATGGAAATTATACCAAAGTGTCAAAAATGAATGTGTAGATGATGCACTGATGTTAAAAATGCTCCATGTAGCACATTTGAGAGTCAACCCACCTCAATGTGGACGTTATGGCTGTTTATTCTGTGCACTGTGGTTTTGTTTTCTATGTTTGAACTGAGAAACTCCTCAAAGTATGTCCTTCTGTAGATAGCAAACAGTTATATAGATTAGTTTTGTTTTGTGCTAGAACAATTAATGTTCTATTGAAAATATTCTATGCAACATCTGTAAATATACAGTAGCAGCTTGTACTGTACTAATGTGCTTATATGAATGTGAACCATGAAGTGCCTTTCTGCTCTGGAAATGAAGTCTGTGCGTTTAATGGTGCTTAACGGTGGTTATGATGGGTGATACACTTGTACATTTTGTTTTTACTATCTCATGTATATACACACTTGACGTCTTGTTTGTACATCCAACATTAGCGAAGCTCTTCTCTTCCAGTTCCTGAACAATGTATGTCTCGTTTTATCTCTTTAAAACGCTGTTGGTTTTGTTTAAGCTCTAAATAGACAGAATACTGTATCAGATGCTTATTCTGTGAAGCCAAATAAGCTAGCAGGGAAATGACTCGCCTTGTCCTTGAAACAGCAGCTTTAATTTCGTCTTCTGAATGGTCTAAATCATTAATGGAAAATGCTGCTCTCACCCTCCTTGTTCACCATTTGCCTTCTACGACTTTGTCCATGCGTGTCATGCTGTTGTTGCCTGACTGATCCTGTAAACAGAGAGGTTGATGTGAGAGACTGTAAGGTCACGCTGCCAGCAGCAGCGTCTTGGGCTGATGCCAGCTGAAGCAAAAAAATCCTGTGCTGCGTACATGTGTTGTGTGTGTGTACAGAGGAAACGTGTTAATAAATCAAAGAGCTGTCAAAACATTTACATGTGCCTTTTTGGATGTGCCGTCAAAGATGTGTACACAACAGAAATAATGTATTTTTTCTGTAATAGACCAATTAATGACCATCTCGTAAATGTTGTAAAAACACTGCATCTTAGCGACGACCTGGGTGAACTTTGCTGAGACAGATAGACAGATAGACAGATAGATAGATAGATAGATAGATAGATAGATAGATAGATAGATAGATAGATACATACATCAACATAGCAGAGAGAAATATATATCAATAGAAAAATAAACAACTAATAACAGTAATTAAAAATGGCTCAATGCAGAATATAAGAATAATACATGCCATACAACAAAATGTAGATATATCAGATATAAATCTATATATTTATAAAATAAGCAATACTGACAATTTGGTAAACCGTGCTTGTGTGTGTGTTACCAACATAGTTGCCAAACTGTATTCACCTGTGTATGCTGCTAACAGAACATGGGAGGGATTACTGAACCCAAAACAAACACACACTCAGCGGGTAACACTGCTGTTCATTTTGTGTACACGAGAGAAGCAGCTTAACTCTTTGATGCTTGCACAGCTTTGTGTGTTTTGTGTGTGTTAAACTGTATCATCTCATCTTCGTGAATGTTAATACAGGCTAAATCTGTGTGCATGTAATGTAAACACTGTGCATCAGTAAATGTGTCTTTGTTTTCATGTGTGTTTTATTTGGAATCGGTGCTGGATCATTTTAAATCATCATAGTTTCCTGTTTCCTTAATTTAAAAGCATTCTGGTAAACTGAGCACTACTGAACAAGACATAGCTCAATAACGGTGACTCAGATTTATACACATTCAACGGACAACATTGTGCAACTTGGCGGAGGCAGCATGCGGACTAGAGGTGAGCAGGCAATTGTTCAAAGGTCCTTTGGCACCGAATTTGTTTCATTCCACAAACACATTGACTCTTGAACTCGGCACCGGTCATGCTACTAATGCCTGTCATCACTAATAAATGTTCGACCACTCTGATTTATCTGAACACACATCACGGCCCCAAAATTCAAAGTCAACTGTGATGCATCTGTTTCACACATGATATTGTGACAGAGTAGCCGACTGCCACCACCTTTTGGCGTGATGTTGGTGGTTTGTCATCTCTTTTGCGATGGCTGTTTTGACCCTTTGTCATTAAATCTTATCAGCTTTTATCACTTCCCTTTTATGTTTATCTTAAACTCACTTAACCAGCAGAGACTCATTTATTTGGATTTTTACAAAGCGATCAACAAGTGAATTATTAATCCGAACAGACAAAACTGTTCACCTGTGGGAAGAGTTGAGGCCAAATTAGTCTCCACTCACAGTCTGCACTACTGCCCCACTTAGTGGTCAAACAGAACACAACGCATGATGAGAGGACTTAGCCTAGAGTTTCACTGTATTTTTTCATTTAACTGGAGTAAATGGGAATCCATAGTTTTGTGGTGTTTATTCATAAGATATGAAAGGCAATTAAAGTGTTAATCTTCTTTCTCTCGTATATATCTGACATTGACTTCTGATTTCCTGCTGATTAATGTTTCTAACTGTTGACCTAAACACCAGTTCATAAAATCACTTCTTTGTTCAAATGTTGTTGTCATGTGAAGCTGCTGGCAGACAAGATTCTTTGATGGCAAAACTGTGAAGTATTTTATTAATCTGAGTAAAGATGTAAGGGTAAAACGCATTTAAAGCTGTCCCATTCATTTCTAAATGCTCCTTAAATTCTTACAAAATGTGAACACTGTCTTTAGAGATGCAACTCCCATGTCTAGGTATTATTTATTAGTCATTGTGATGTTTCTAACCCATGTCAATCTTATCTGACATCCGTGGAATCTGTATAAATACACAAAATCTTGAAAATAACATGTTGGAGGCTTCTTTTAAAGTGTCTTTAAAGATGCTTTTATCCAGAAAAAAATGCTATACATCCATATTTGATGCTAAAGAGAAACTTTGAGAGGCAGATGAATGGAAAAAGTTTGAAAACAGAACTTTTGGCTCAGGACTGAAAAGGTTACAGATACCGTGCCTCAAGCAGGAGGTTGGTCAGAATAGTATTAAAGTATAATAAAAGGTCTGTTTTAACAAGAGCAGAACAATAGAATATAACATGTTTTCATGTAGGAGTCAGAAACCATCAGTAGAAACAGTAAATGAATAACTTCTCTGTTTTAATCATCAGTGTAACACCAAAAGAAGAAGAATATCCCTGTGCTCTGTGATCATATTTCATGAAACGATTCTGAGATAAAGTTTATATACTTCCCTTTTGTTTCGAGCTTTCCCATTGGTGACAGTTCTGTGACTGAGAGACATTAATTTTCTAGTGTGATGAATGTTAGAGTGGCTGACAAGCACTTTGATGGGGTGAAAACATGGAGAAACCTGTGATAATGCTGATACTTTTACCCTGATATACATACTATAAATTACACCTGTTGCAGTGAATGAAGGTCTGCATGATTTATTCTGTGGTGCTTCCAGTCTTCACAATATCAAATCCTTAAACCTCTGATCCATGACGACCTGTTAGAGGTGCCTGAGCTGCTCATAAGTGGAACATTAACTGACGTCAAAAGATCTGCTATCCGAATAAATGCGACTCCTGCTGGAGAAGATGTCTGGATGCAACTGTGAAAGACAGTTGCTTAGCAACACTGCTGATGAGTGGAGGATGGCATTGAAACAGGCAAAGTGAAAAGACAACAACTTATCATCTGTGAACTCATAGAAGAATACAGGTTACACACACATCAGGCTGGGCAAAATGAACATGCTGTGCTGTGAATTCTGACATAGACAAACTAGTTTGTGCCTACATGTGATGAGTGTCCTTTGACAGAATATTGTGGAAGCCAGAAATAAAGCTGAAATAATTAAATGCTTACAATTAAAACTACTATGACTTTTTATTATGAGGCAAGTGTGTGTCATAAGCGTTACCACTTGAAAATACATGAATGAAAAATATTTTTACAACCTTGGTATAAAATTAGATGAGATAGGCTACTTTGCATCAGCCTGCCATAGGTAATGTCTCTTAGCAAGCTGTGCCACCATATCATGTGGAAAAGTCTACATTGCCTCCGCTTTAAAGGACAAATTCTGAGATTCCTTGTCATTCTTACTGTTTTTAGACCTTCATTAAAGCTCGTTGTTATTTGAGGTTGAGGAGTCCGTGTTAGTTTAGCCCACGTTAGCCTAGCATAAATAAGTGACCTACAGTGACTTTGTGAGGAGGTTAATTTGTATGAAACATCTGTAATGGTTAACAAGTGTTGTCCTTATCATTACACAAAATGCACTACAGTGTTCACAAATGTCTGACGGAAGCGTTGGTCATCTTTTGTTAGAGATTTGTGAAGAATATGTTGCATGAGGCAGAGCAGTGAATGGCTGCACAGCCCAACGCTTTGATTCAAACCCACATGTCACTCACATGAGGCATACATAAAATGTTTCCAATTAAGACTATGGAGTGACTGTGTTTCTATTTTAACACAGTGTTGTAATACTTGGGTCACCTTTGATGAAAATATGGCAGAATATTGTTACAACCTTGCTATAAAGTGAGATACCCCTCATTTTGCATTAGCTTATGATAATGTTCTTTCAGCTAGCTATTCATAATGAAAACTTGACATCGCCTCCTTTTATACTTATAATTGTGCCATGATTGCTATCTTAAGAGATGTTGACGCCTTGATTAAAACTCATTAATAAGTTATTTGGGATGACTTTTGCCTCTGTTAGCCTAGCATTAATAAGTGACCCACCAGTGGTTTTGCAAAGAGGTTCATTTAGTTAAAAAGTTATGTAATGGTGAACTTGTGTTGTTCTTATGAAGCATTACAGCGTTCACAGCTGTTTCACTGGAACTTCGTTGTCTTTTGGAAGAGATTTGTTAACATTATGATGAAGAGAACCGTTCAAAGCAGGAGGCAGACCAGTCCACAGTTGCTTAGCAGCAGCCGTTAGCCGTTAGCGTCGGTTAAAACCGTCACTGACATGCATTGTTTCCGGGGAGTGCGTGCAGTTGTGCGGCCGTGGTGCTCTTGAACAGACCTCACAGTTTCAGTCGCGGGTAAATTTCTACTGATACAGTGCAACGAGCTCCATGACGGTCTATTTAGCTCGGCGACTAACGCATATTTACTTCGGCATATTTTTTTCAAGTTTTCTTGCTGGTGTTCCTGAAAAGACAGCTTGTTTTGTAGCTACTCCGGCTAACGTTAGCATTTGATAGCCCCGGTCTGTATCTCGAGACAGGAGAGACAGAGGAGGGATGTCGCGCGGGTAAGTGTGGGAGGACATTAATGTTCGTGGATGTTAAAAAAAAGAAAAGAAAACACGTGTGTTTGTGTTGAGCTCAGGATGGAAACATCTCACAGAGTACTAACGTTACTTTAAAAAGCAGGCATCGCTACAGCTGTGAACCAAGTAGTAGTTATGTTGTGTGAGTGAGATGGTTGTTCCCTCTCTCGTGTCCTTTTAAAAGCCGTTGTTCTGTTGTGTCACGGTAGGGAGCTGGAAAAGCTGGACCCTGCTGTATTTCAGAGGCAATTGCACAAGCTGAACTTTAGGTAGGCATTACCGAGTTCCGTATTGTCACGCCCGGTCACTTTAGGCTACACTGAGAAAATCATAACCACCTCACTTTCGCTGATATAAAAACGTTGTAGTGTGAGCAGGGTCGTTGCATTTGCATGTACGCGCCGCTAGAGGCGGACTACTTTCTGAACTAACCGTCAATGTTTCCTTCAAGCGTGTGCACGGACCTGCTAGCCAAGTTTGCTAGCTTTTAGTTGCGGCCAAGTTGTCTTGTAAATTTGTCTCTGTTTCTTTAATCGCAGTAAGTTGGTCTTGAGAGTTGCCAAATGGACTGTTGACATATGTCAATTCAGCTAAACGCCTTTATGTCTTGGTAACTTATTTGGTTTGCAGCAGCTTATGTTAGCTGCTAAGCTAGCTCAGCTTTTTCAGTTGGCAGTTAGCTTTCGGTAGCTTGTTGCTGTGGAGCACAACATTTATGCTTGTTGAGCAGGTTATCAGACAGGTAAGTAAACGCACACGGGCTTTATTCACAAGGAAGTGGTTACAAGTTAGCTATATAATAATTGAATGATATCATGTTTTTACATTTTATATTGCATGGTTTAAATGTCTTGGCCGTCCTGGTAACTTTGTTCCTCTTGGCCATAACAATTTCTCACATATCTGCATCTTTGAACATGTCACATGGTAAAGTGTCAAACGTTTTGCTCTTTGTAAAGGATGGACAACTGGTGATTTGATCTGCCACTAAATCACCAATGGTGCTGAAATAGTGTTTCAGTCTTTGGATTACTTTAATTGTAGCATTTAAACAGGCGTGTTGTTTGTTGTTGTTGTTGTTGTTGTAAGGAGATAGATAAACATGAGGTTTAAAAATGTTTTGACATTTGCAGCTGAGACTTTGGTACAACACCAACATTAGTAATGACATTCAAAAACTACGGCATCATTATGAAGTCCACAACAACCATACCATATGTTCATTTGCATGTAGATTTTATATTCCACAATATCTAAATCTCACTCAGTCTTTTAACTCTCAACCATCTCTCAATGTTGAAATCCAGCAATTCATGTTGTATCTTACATTTTGGTTATTTGTCTGGTTGCAGCATGGAAGAAACAGGAGATAGTAATCCGTGCATGGACACAGACTCGGACACAGCAGAAAAAAAAGATGGCTCCAGGTGTTCTGTCAGATGGACTCAGGAAGAGGTGAGTGGAAAGAAGTCTTTCAGGTTACCGTTGTCTGTACAAAATAAGCATACTCATCTGACAGCATTATCTGAAACAGTACACCATAATGTCGTGTATTACAAAGGTGTCAGTGACTGAAAAGTAATGCCGCAAGCTAAAAAGAAGAACCAACTGAGGCAGTGGTGTAAACTAATGATCAAGACACTTTGAGATTTCCATTGATTGGTTGGTTTGCTAGTTAATGTAAAGTGAATTGTACTGTGTCTCTGAACCGATTTGTTGTTGTGTGCAGGATGACAATCTAAAAATCCTGGTCAACAGCGTTGGAAAAAAAGACTGGAAAACCATTGCCAGTTTTTTACCAGTAAGTATTTGTATTGTACGGAAGCCCTAAACGGCCATGCATTCATAAATTTTATTTCCTCCGTTTTCCCGTGATAACAAGTTCATTTCCTCCGTTTTCCCGAGATAACGAGATAATTTTCTCGAGATCTCGAGATAACGAAACTTTGTTTTCTCGTGATAACGAGTCAATTTCATTTGTTTTCCCGAGATAACGGGATAATTTTTGGCGAGATCTTGAGATAACGAAACTTTGTTTTCCCGAGATAACGATATAATAAGGTGTGTGTGTGTGTGTGTGTGTGTGTGTGTGTGTGTGTGCGTGCGTGTGTGTGTGTGTAAATGAGTCAGTCAGTTAGTGTACGACTGTAAATAACCTTTAATGTGATAACTGTTAATAAGAACATCTTGTTTTCATTTAGTTCGCTGATATTCTTTGAAGCCAGGTTATTATTTCATTAATTATATATTAGACACTAAATGCAGGACTTTTATTTTGAAAGCGTCTCGCTGTGAACCGAGAACATCTGTGAATCGTGTGTGTGCATGATTTTTGCTGAACGTGATGAAATGATTTACTGTGCACCTGGCTGATAAAGGGCACAAGCTCTAACGGTGTGTCCGAAGGTGTGTTCGAGTGTACAAGGTTCCTGTAATAAACACTTTGGACCATCAGTTAGAGAGTCTGACCATCATTCAGCGGGGATGCTACAAATTGATTATATCGTTATCTCGGGAAAACAAACTTTCGTTATCACGAGATCTCGAGAAAATTATCCCGTTATCTCGGGAAAACGGAGGAAATTAACTCGTTATCACGAGAAAACGGAGGAAATAAAATATATGAATACATGGCCGTTTAGGGCTTCCGTAGTATTGTGTCTATCATGCTGTGTTACTTAAAATGTCTTAACACTCCCCATGTTCAGTTATTTCATCTTGGATAATAAAGGCATTTCTTATCACCGTGACAGGGGCGTTCAGAATTGCAGTGTGTGCAACGTTGGAAAAAGCACCTGGATCCTGAATTAATCAAAGGCTACTGGTCTAAAGAGGAAGATGAAAAGGTGAAACATTAGATCTGATACAGACTTTTTTTTAAAGACAGTGTCTAGTTAATATTGTCCTATCTCATTTTGTACTCCTTCGTTGGCCAATGTCTTTGCCCTGACAGATAGTAGAGCTGGTTGGCAAGTACGGCACCGGACACTGGTCCTTGATTGCCAGGCACCTAAAGGGCCGGATGGGTAAACAGTGTCGTGAGCGTTGGCACAACCATCTCGATCCACTGGTCAAAAAGAGCTCATGGACGGATGAAGAGGATATCATTATTTACAAAGCCCACTCCATTTTTGGAAACCGGTGGGCTGAGATTGCCAAGCTGCTTCCTGGAAGGTGAGTTGGCTAACATTAACCCTACGGGTCATTGATTTGCTAAAATTTAAGCGAATCAAAAGCAGTCAAATGCACTATGTGTTTTTTATTTTTAAAATGAATGGGTGATTGTAGAAAATGTATCAGCCTGTTTTAAGCTAGAGATGATACTTGAATTTATATTTTTCATTCCTCTTGCAGGACAGACAATGCTGTGAAAAATCACTGGAACAGCACCATCAGACGTAAAGCAGAGTTGGGCTTGTTCAAGAATGAAGCTGACGGCATTTCCCTTGACATAGAGCAGTTTGTGGAAGGAGAGGTACGGCACTTTACTAAGTTTAGCAAAAACTGCGAAGACTCATTTTTTTCTGCTTTTACAGATTTTCACAATTGTAACAAGGGTTGTTTTTGGTTGTTGAAGATTTTATATATATATATATAAAAATTATCAAAACAGTTAATAGATTAGATATTGAATGTTTACTCAACATCATAGGGACAATGCAGGTAATATGCCTGTTAATGTTCTAAAATGCACAAAGGTTATGCTAAATGATGCATATTATGAAAGTTATGAAAGTGAAGAGCTTTGGTGTTTTTTTCCCCAATATTTTGCAGCAAAGACATTACTCTGCATTAACATTATTTGTCGTGTTACAGGTCGACTTCAAATGTGATGTTGTATTAGACACTGAACCAGTAATTCCTAAAGTGGTAAGTTTGTCATAGAACAATTTCTTTTATGAATCAGCTGTATGTAACACAGCTACGTCTGTTAAATTAGAAGTGGTCTTAGATGGACAACAAAAAAAAGTGCCTTCAATGCTTTTAGAGTTTTTTTCCATGATGCAGCGAGCTACAGCTTGGTTTCACCGTTGTACTCTTTGCTTTGCTACAGTTCAGGCTAGAGAAAGAGAAGAAGCAGAAGGAGCCTATGAAAGTCAAACAGAAGGCATCCATTCAGCTGCCACAGACTTTAACATCCAGGAGAGAGATCTCCTCCCCCAGTCCCTCCTTGCCCCTTAGTTCAAGTTCCAGTCCCAACTCAAACTCAGGGGGTGCACCCATAGCGGCACCGGTGGACCAGAAAAAGGTTGTCGATGCAGCACTGAGGATGATTGCTGAGGACATGCTGCCACTCAGGTGACTTACCGTGTTAGTGGCTGTTACAGTGTTCATGTTGGGTCAGTGACCGGAGGATTAACTGGGGTATTTTAACCACTTTAGAAAAAGGGTCAGGGTGCTTTCATGACTTTGCTGCCTTGGAATATGTCATATAACCATCCCACATATATTCACTAGTCTGGATTACACACACACAAACCACTTGAAAATATGTCAATGTATCTTTTCTTTGTTCCCCACAGTTTTGTTGAAGGCACAGGCTTCAGGTCATTCATGAGTACCATCAGCCCTGAATACAACAAGCTCTCCCAACGAGTTATGGGCCTACAGCTCTATGATGATGTGGAGAGAACCATCAAACCTCAGCTCATCCGTGACCTTAAAGCCTGCCTTGCCAAAACCAAAGATGGTGCCATTCATGTCACTTTAGACCTGTGGGCAGGTGATCCATCCCATCCCGTGGAGGAGCCCATTGTTGTCGTGCAGCTCCACTTTGTCAGTGATTCCTGGCAGATCCGCCGTCCCACTGTGGCGTTCCGTCACCTCAGCCACAAAAACCTCAGCACCACTGTGGCCAGCGAGCTTGAAGGGGTGCTGCTAAGCTACGGCATCTTTCCTCACAGCATTGGCTACATCCTCGTCAACCAAGCCAAAGAAGCCCTGGCTGGGAACAACTTGTTCTGTGACTACAAGATCATGTGCTCATCCAACAGAGGAGAACCAGATGGAGATGATATAGTAGCATTTCTGTCAGACCAAATGTCTGAAACAGAATCCCCCTTTTCAGAGATGCAGATTGGGACCAGGACCTCCTGTGTGGCCAACACACTGCAGCTTGTGATAAAGGAAGCGCTGAAGAACTCCAGGGTTGTGGAAAACCTGCTCTTGCAGGCCCACAACGTGGTGGCTTTCTTTAGGAGCAGCGCTTACTGGAGTGAGGTAGGACAAAAAGTGGCTAAAAACTTAATGCAACTGTATAGTAGACAGCATTACATTGTTTTTGTAAAGGCACATGATAAAAATGGGTGATATCAAACTTCTTTTACTCAACATGATTTGAATGCCTTTTGCCACAATTGAAACAATTCGTATACGGATACTAATCATTTCTCATTGTTTAGGTTTTGATGAAGGAGTGGAACGTGTCCCTGTGCCCTTCCTCCAGTAGCTGTCGCTGGAACTCCATGATGGTATCTTTACGCCGCATGGTGCAGGAGTCTGCCTGGAGTGCAGTCATGACTGTCCTAGCTCAGGCTCGCATAGAGGCCAATGACACAGCCAGCGCACCGCCGCTGGTCATGGTCAAAAGGGAGCAAGTGATTGACATCCTGGGTCTCCTTGAACCGTTTGAGGAGGCCTTGCAGGTAAAAGAGAAATTTAGAAAGAAGTAAATTATGGATGTGTTTGATTAGGATATTATACACTGAATAGGCTGCTCTGAACTGGGTACTTTGGATTACTGAAACAAAGCAAACAACAAAAAAGATGAATCCATTAAAGTTGCAGCATGAATATAGTATAATGGTAACGTGTTATTCGTAGTTGAGTATGTGAGATCTTTTTCTTTTTACCTCATCTAATCCAGGTCCTGCAAGGAAATGGAGTGACCATCTCTATCATCATACCTTCCCTTGTTGGTCTTGATAAGACCTTGGAGAGCCTTGTCACTAACTACACTCACTTTAGCAAGGGCCTGCGTACAGGCCTCCACACACACTTCCAGTCCCTGATCCAGCAGAAGGACATGGTCTTAGCTGCCGTGCTTGACCCCAGGATCAAGCTTCAGGTACTGAGTTATGAAAGAATGGTGGCTGGTTTGTTTTGTCTGTTGCATCAAATGTTGTCTTTGTGTCTCTGTTGAGCTCTATGTTAAAGTAGATCAAAGAAGAAAACAAAATGCACATCATACTTAAACCACTTTCACAATCAGAACTCTCACCCTGGCTTAAACTTTCCTTTCAAGCCATTTTCTGATGCCAAACACGAGGACCAGACAGATGTCCTCACACCCCCATCAAAGCATGAAGCTCGCACCATCCTGGAAGCTTCATTAAGAAGCACGGAGGCCTCAGCATCTCCCTCTGTAGAGGCAGATAAAGACCAGACACGCGCAGAGTTGACAAAGGACCAGAATGGTGAAGAGGAAAGCCAAGCCAGTACATTGATGGAGACATCTTGTGGCAGCTCAGATGACAACTTCGATGGAGTTAACGGAAACGACCTCAAGCGCAAGTCCATCTTTAACTTTCTCCAGCCGCCTGCAAAGAACATGAAGACGTCTGAGGTTGATGTGTACCTGTCTGAGCCACTGTATGAAAGCAACTCCAGTGTGGTTTACTGGAAATCTGCTTCTCGGTTCCCCCAGCTCCAGAGCATCGCCAAGAAGCTGCTAGCAGTACCAGCTACCTCAGGGGGCTTCGACCGGCTGTGTCCAATGGCAGCCTGTATCGTAAGAGCCAAGAGGAACCGCCTGCCATCTCACACCACTGAGAGACTGCTTCTATACAAAAACTCTTTAAAGGCAAAGACTGTTAAAAAGCCCAGTGGGGTTGCCAAACACTGATGGGTCAGGTGACAGTTGGTTCTGACTATTCTGTCCTCCATCCAAAACATACTCCACTCTTGCTTGTCACATTGCATTAAACAGAAACTCAGCACCATCATTTACTATAAAATGCACTTCTATACCCATTTGACACCCATCCCCATGATTTAACTCGGTGACCCTCAGTGACATTTATTTGAACATTCGATTAAACTTTGTTTTTAGCCTATATCTACCTAGAGCTGCAACGATTAATCAATTAGTTTCTTTAGTCTTCTGTGACATTCAATTGAATATTTTTGAGGACAAGAGACATTTGAGGAAGTCATCATGGGCTTTGGGAAACACTGATCTAAGATATACTACAAATATATTAAATATGAGCGCAATGGCAGCCACCATCAAAGAGCTCAAACTGGGGATTTTTGGTTCAGATGACTCATTGTTTAGTGAAAGGCAGATTCTCTTTGCCTCTTCACACAAAACTGCTTATTGTTTTTGAGCATAAACACTTTAAATTCAAAGATTTAAAAATGTCAACTGAAGTGTGAATTAAGATGACTTGACATATTGCTTAACAGAGATTTTATGTTTTTCTTTGTAGCTGCCACTACCTTCTTCTGAGAAGGGAGCAGGAGAAAAAGAAGCAGTTGTGGTCAAAGTCCAACATTTTCTGACTGTGTCTTGTACTAGTAGTGCTAAAACTCTATCTTAATGTCATATATAATATATACATATATATTTTTTTAAAATACGATCAAATCAGCAGTGAAAGTGCAGAAACATCAGCCCATGTTTCTCTTAATGGACAGAGATTTTACCCTCAATCAGGTGTGCCACAGCGACAGTGGTTATTTAGTGCCTAAAGCAAAAACTGAAGTGACTGAATATGTAAAGCTTTGGAGTGTAATTTGTTTCCTTGTAATTTATTTGTTTTGTATGCTGTACACTTAAGTGCAGATGGACTGTGTGTTGGGTTGCTTAACAGTGAATAAAATAAGACTCTGCGCCTTTTCAGCTTTTTGTAAAAGCTGTTTTTACTTTATTAGTCTATAACAATTGTTTATATTTTTCATTTTTACTGCTCAGTGATGCTTTACAGTTGATAAATCATCAAGGCTCTTGAGATTTATCAGCTCTTAAATGGATTTTTATGAAAGAATAAAGCTTATTTTTCTGTACAGTGTTCTATGTCTGTGGCTCAAAGTTTTCATGTCAAATTTCTGACTGTCTGGGTTAGAATGTATTAATATTTTGATCGGCTGGGAGCTGACTTTGTGAAGTGAGGAAGGCTGCACAGTTTAGTGTTAAGAGCAGTTTATCCTGAGTACCTCGACCAGAAAAGATAAGACAGAATAAACGCTACTTTAAGCGAAATACATGAAGTAAATGTTAAGAAAGTGGTTGCGACATTGCTGAAATTTAAAAGTTATAAATGTCATTTGGGTTTTCAGGCCCGATATTTTTCTTTTTCAGTTGCGATCACTGATTGGCTGGAGGGACCGCCTACGTCAGACGAAAACAAACGCGTGAGCTAGTACTTCCGGAGTCACGACCCGCCGTCCACCATGTGCATGGTGGAAAAGTTATCACGAAGCTGCCTTTATATAAAACCTGAATGAGAAGACGAAACTCGCTTGTTGTTCAGAAGAGGAGACTTCGATAGGACGAGGAGGCTGTCAGGCCAGCTGTCACCTGTAAAAAGCGAAGCTCACGAGCGCAGTAGTCCGGCCCGTTAGCCAGCTAAAAGCTATCTGTCGCCATGGCTCTGTACTTAAAAGCCGCCGAGATCCTGGAGAAAGCCGAGATGAAGCAGGCCGCTCTAAAAACTCTGGTGTACGACAGCAAATTTGTGAACATCAAGCAGCTGTTCGCTCTGGTTTGTGAGACCCAGAAGTTTTCCTCCGTCCTGCAGGAGATCATCGAGTCCACCAAGCTGCTCAAACAGACCAAGCTGAGGATGCACATGGCCATGGTGCTGGTGTACGACCTGGTGATCGGCCAGGGGCTCAAGTGCGGTGGCTCCTGGAAGACCATGATGATGAAGCACCGGCCCAGGCTGCAGGCGGCGCTGGCCCGCATGAAGGTGAAGCAAAAGGTCAGTAAGAATGAAGACCTGCTCCCGGACCGCCTCAAAGCGCTCCCAGGGGCTCGGCTGCCCAGGTACGTGCGTGTGAACACCCTGAAGACCACTGTGGAGGATGTTGTGGACTACCTGAAGAGGGACGGCCTGACCTACCTGGGACAGGCCTCCAGGCTGGATGACTTGACCCTGAAGGAGAAGCACTTTGTGAAAGACATACACCTGCCAGAGCTGCTGGTCCTCTCTCCTAAAACAGACTTCCACGACCACTTCATGTACAAGGCCGGTCACATCATTCTGCAGGACAAAGCCAGCTGCCTCCCCGCCCACCTCCTCAACCCACCACCTGGCAGCCATGTCATCGATGCCTGCGCCGCCCCAGGCAACAAAACGAGCCACCTGGCAGCCATCATGAAGAACAAGGGCAAGCTGTTCGCGTTTGATTTGGATGCCAAGCGTCTGGCCACCATGTCGACTCTCCTGCTCCGGGCTGGGGTCACCTGTCAGCAGCTGGCCAATCAGGACTTCCTGAAGGTGGATCCTGACAGCCCGCAGTATAAAGATGTAGAGTATATCCTGCTGGATCCATCCTGCAGTGGATCAGGTAGGCTAAGTTATCACTGATCATAAGGTTAGCCAGGTGTCTGATCACCTGTCTGCTGCCTTTACAGGTATATACCCCCTGTATACCTTGTCTCCTTGACAAACTAACTGTTGGAGTTTGTTTGTTGCACTAAAGTAAAAATCCTGACATTTTGTGTTTTGTTTTGTTGTATTTCTACTCTGAGGTTAGAATATAATGTCTATCATCTGTGTGGGTTCAGGTATGGTGTGTCTCAGAGACGACGCCTCCTCTGCTGACCAGGAGAAGACTCAGGCTCGCCTGGCGTCCTTGGCCTCCTTCCAGCTGCGGTGCCTGAACCACGCCCTCAGGTTCCCCCGGCTGAAGCGCATTGTCTACTCCACCTGCTCCATCCACAGCCAGGAGAACGAGGAAGTCGTAGCGGCCTGTCTGCAGCAGAACCCCAACTTCAGGTAACATCAGTCTGTTTTCACAGATCAAAATAAACCTATTGATGTTTTTCTACGTCTGTCTTTGATATGATTCTGAGTGAAACTCTGGACCAGTCTGATGATATGGAACCAGCCATCCGTCCCTGAGTGAACGGTTCCGTGAAAGTGTTTGTGTTTCCTCCTGCAGGTTGGTTCCTCTGCTGTCTCAGTGGCCTGAGCGAGGCCTGGAGCCGCTCACTCAGTGTCTGCGTGCCAGCACCAGTAAGACCCGCACACACGGCTTCTTCGTGGCTCTGCTGGAGAAACACAGTGAGGCTGGGAACAAGAAGCAGGAGCCTGTAGCACAGATAAGGTAAAAACTGAGCTGTTGTGCAAGTGATTTATATATAGTGAAGCTTAAATTCTAAGCTGAATATATCTTTCAGGCAAATGTAGTTTTTTAAAAATGTTTCTTAAAGTCTTTAGCTCAAAATTTTATTTGGAATTCAACTAATCACTTTATTGTTTTAACCTACAGTTGAATATCACAAAATTCTGAGCACAAACAGTTTCACCAGTTTTTTTAATATAGATATACAAACACTGCATTCTGGTTGACTTATGCTGTCTGCTCTGTCACAGCGACGTGGAGGCGGCACCACACAGCGACGTGGCGGCGGCACCACACAGCGACGTGGCGGCGGCACCACACAGCGACGTGGAGGCGGCACCACACAGCGACGTGGAGGCGGCACCACACAGCGACGTGGCGGCGGCACCACACAGCCCGTCCACCTGTGAAAAGAGATCTGCAGCCTCCGAAGAAGACGAGTCTGAAGCTTCAGCGGATGAGAAAGTGACGCCTGTGGCAACAGAACAGGCTGACAGCACACCTGGCAAGAGAAAGAGGAAAAGGAAGAGGAAGAAGAAGAAGAAGAACAAGAAGGCAGCAACAGTGGAGTGATGAGAAATTAAAGTGGGACTGTTTACAGCTTGTTGTCTGGAGGGGATCTATCATTTTGTAACTGAGACCTGTGGGGAATGTAAATGAAAAGTAAATATTATTTTTTACTCTATCACGTCTCTGTGGCTCATTATTATTAAGCTTTTGGTTTATTTCTTACATTTGTAAACAGTTCTGTTTACAATTCCAGATAAAGGTTGAGATGTTGAGATTTTCCAGAGAGGTGACAGTTTTCATCCAGTAGGGGGCAGCAAACCAGCAGCCAGCCTGCTGAAGAAGAAGAAGTTTATTTCCGGCTAAACAGAGCCTCCCATTGGTTGAGACCACACTCGTAGCTTTTGTAAGACCTTTACGCAAAATGTTTTGTAACGTGCTGGACTGAGCTTCACTTCAGCTTGCCGGCGGTGTTGGAAGAGTAAAGTATGTATTTTAATATTCATGTACCTGAATTATAATTTATATTCTGCTGTATTAAACATCATGAAGTTTACTGACAAGCAAATAAAGTCATGCAACAAGTAAAGTATGTTGTTGGCTCTTCTCTACCATGAGATAAAGGAGGTGTGTGTAAGCCGTCTGTAGCAGCTCCTCTCCGGGTCTAGCAGCAGGATGTCCTCGGTGCCCAGAGTGAGGCTGTCCGGAGGTCTGGAGGTGTGTCGGGTCCTGAACGGGATGTGGCAGGTGTCCGGGGCGCACGGAGCCGTGGATAGAGCCAAAGCAGGTTAACATGAACCCTCATATCATGGACCATGTATCGGTTTGGCACAAGTAGTTCTCCAGGGCCATTTTCCTATATTCACGTCACATATCGTTTGTTTGGAAGCACACAAGCTACAAAAGACATTTTTAAACAGGGGTCAAAGGTCAATTAAAACAGACAGTTATTTTCACGTTAGTAGTGCAGCATTGTGATATTTCAAAGTACTCAACAACCTGTAACATTGCATAACTGTGCTGTTTAATGTCTGTTTTTCTCCTCCAGTTGAGGCCATGCAGGCCTATGTAGACGCTGGTCTAACCACATTTGACATGGCAGACATCTATGGGCCTGCAGAGGAAATATTTGGACAGTTCAACAGTCAGGTACACACATATAACAATGATGAGCATTACGCAAAAACCATTGGAGAAACTTGTCATTTAGTTTGTGTGCTCAAATGATCCCCATAAAAGCTGTTAAACTCAGTTCATTCCCATTTAATAAGAGGTGAAATCTGTAAAGTGATTGATGTGGATGGGATGCAACCGTTTCATCCAATTTTAATGTTTATTATGTGGCATTAACCAACCTACTCCATGGGTTGAAATAATGCAAATGCAGTTGAATAGGTGTGTAAGAGCTGGCCTACTTGTCTGTGCATGACATTTTACTGGAGTTTGAGATAGCTGGATAAAACACAAGAGGGAGCCAATGTGCTGTTAGTAGATTTCCATTTGAACCTCACGGAGGCCACTCTGTGTGTGTGCCTGACATTTACAAGAAAGAGACTGAAGGCACGCAAGAAGTAAATACAGAAAATAAGAGACAGGTTCAAGGAGAAAACGGGCTGCCGCTGTGAAAAACAACAGTATCCTTCGCTTTTAAATCAGTGTGAGAGGTTTACAGAACGCAAAACAGTCTGCACTCTTTAGCTCAAGCCCTTCTTCAGACTTCTTCAGGTGCAGAGACACACCATGCAAGTACCTGTGCAGAGATACTGCACTGGCTTAGTGTCTGTCGAAGGGCCATGAGCCTTGTACCCTTAATAATGGTAAACTAAAGTCAAAGCTCTTTGTTTTAACACGTTTTATGGAGCTAAGTATGATGGACACAGTTGTCATCCATGCTGTATTTTCATGTAAGCTCGGTCAGGCCTGGTTATTGATTCTTCCATCCAGCCGCTAATGCATGTGTTCTCCACAGAGCTGCAGATACTCGACACAAGCATTAAGAAATGCTTTCATGCTACAAACACACACACACACACACAGGGCCCACTGTGGCTTAGATCAGAGTATTTGAGGCTGATGTGCTGTGACAGTCTAATGGTATCGACCGTAGTGTCAGCCGCTCACCTGGAATAATGTGCAGAGAGACGCACAGAGCTCCTCTTGTCCAACCAGCTTTACTCCTCATTTCACAAGCTTTCCAGGCTCTTTGTCATTCTTACGATAAACCTGATTATCGAAACACATTTCTGATCTCCTGCATCCTTCAAAAACGAAAAGCTTGTGCACAATTTGAGCAATTTTCAATATATGAATAATAGATAATACTACTGAGTGCTAGCTACCATAACAAGGTATTGCTCAGTTAATGTTAATTAATCGATTTTAATTAATGTTTGTAATTATATATTTGTATGACTCTTTGTCTGATCTGTAGCTGAAGTCCAGATCCTCTGGGAATGACAGCCCAGCTCTGCAGAGTCTGACCAAATTCGTGCCAAGACCAGGACCAATGGACCGCAAGGTGAGCTCGCGGACAGATGTCACACTCAGCCTGCTGTATTTTACAGTGAGAGCAGTTCATCCACCAGAGAGCAGTGCGTGTCTTTAGAAAGAACCAGGACTTCTCCTCACTGGTCTACTGAACAAATGTAAAGCTACACAGAAATCTCTTTGTGGTGTTCAGTTTTAAAAGACTCCCACTTTGTCTTTTGTTTTATGAGATGTGATTTTATCTGTGGCTTCATGATTGTTCTGTCAACAAAGTACCCGTCCAATATGTTGCACATGCAACGTCAATGTCAGATTTACAGCTAAACACATAAAATGTGCGCATGTGGTATTGGTACAATATTAGCATATTGCAGGTATATTGGTACTGCTTAAAGGTGCCACTGAATGTTGGTCTCAATTTCTTTTTAAAAAGAAGAATCTAATGAATCCGAATCCAGAATGTGTTATTTAACTCCCACACATTAATACTGGAACCAGCCACAGAGATCCAGTGTCAGTCAGGTTAGAGTTTGATATTGTCTACCATTGTATATTTGTGTTGATGTGTGCTCATAGACTGGGAATTTAGGTAGAATGAAACTTGCATGGGTTACATGTTTGGTATGTTTGAAGAACCAGCGTGAGTTTTACAGTAGAAACCAGAAACAGGCTGAAGTGTATCTGTGTGTGTGTCTCAGGTGGTGGAGAAGGCACTGCAGCGCTCCATGAACCGCATGCAGGTGGACAGTCTGGACTGTGTGCAGTTCCACTGGTGGGATTATAGAGACAAGAGATATCTGGACGCGCTGGGACACCTGTCCGACCTGCAACAGGAGGGACTCATACGTATGTAGTGCCGAACTCAGTATATACTGTTGACACATAATGATAAACCACACTGTAAGACCAAGAGACAACAATAGCTCAGCACACCTGGACATTTTAATGAGATTAACTCAAGGTCCACCTTCTGGCTTTTCCCTTGCTTACTGCATCTCATTGTCTTCATCACCTTTTGGAGTCATTATTAATCTTAAATAAGGACCCACTCACTTGTTGTTTCTAAAGCTTTCAACAACACATCAGCTACAGCAACTGTATGCACTGAGGACGACCATGAGGTGCCGTTGAAAGCCTCAGAAACGCCAACAGAGTGGACCTTGTGATGAGAATTTATTTTGTGTCAAGCTGCCGTTTCCACTGTCAGAATGTTATGTTCAACCCCAGTTTATTTGACTTATAACTGGGTTGGATCAAATCATTTGGTTTTAACTTTCACTTTAAGTCCTGCTATGTTGTCTCTTCAGGAGAGCTCTCCCTCACTAACTTTGACACAAAGAGGCTAGAGGAGATCACCAACAAAGGCATCCGCATCTCAAGCAACCAGGTAACACCTCCACCTGCTCCAGACTCCCATGATTCCTCTCTCCACCTTCATCAGTGCAGCTGTTAACTGTGCATTATTCCGTGATTGCGTGTCGAGCAGGTTCAGTATTCGGTGATTGACCAGCGACCTGCAGCGAGGATGGAGCGCTTCTGTCTGGCAAACAACATTCAGCTCCTCACTTACGGCACCCTGGGTGAGACGCAGCACACCTCTTTAGATTCAGTCACTCTGTATTCATGTGTTTGTTGTTTGCATTAGTTGAAAACATGAGCAGTTTCAGAGGTTAACTTCCTGTTTGATATAAGCAGCACATTTACCATCATGATTTAAAGATGCAAAATGGTGGACTTCTAAAATGGAGTCAGTCGACGTGACGGCACACCCTCCCTTTACTCCACTCCTTCCTCTCCATCCGTCTTTGCATCACATCCTCCTCCTAACCCCAACGCCCCCCATCTCTGCCCTCTTTTTCCTCCACTGCTTCTCTCCTCCCTTCTTGTTTTTCCCCTTTACAATCTCGCACTACACCCGCTTCCCCCTCTCCATCCTTCTCCATCTCATCTATGCTCCTCTTCCATCCCTTTATTCCTGATGCCCCCTTTTACTTCCTCCCACTTCTCCTCTCACTCCATCCTCCTCGCCATTTTTAACTCCTTCGTACCTCTCTCCCCTCTCTCCTCCATCACTCTCTCAGCTGGCGGTCTACTCTCAGAGCGATATCTGGGAAAGGCGGAGCCAAGTTCCAGGGCGGAGATCAACACCGCCTCCCTCTCTAAGTACAAGAACGTGATCGACACCTGGGGCGGCTGGAGCCTTTTTCAAGACCTCCTCGTCGCCTTGGAGACCACTGCCAAGAAACACGGCTGCTCAGTGGCTAGCGTGGCGACGCGCTACGTGTTGGATCGCCCTGCAGTGGGCGGGGTCATCGTAGGATGTCGACTAGGCGTCGCAGGGGCGGGGCAACACATCAGCGACAGTCTGCGTAGCTGCAGCCCTGACCTGAAGCTGCAGCAGGAAGATCTCGCAGCCATCGAAGCAGTGACACGCCGCTCCAGGGACCTCATGGCGCTCATAGGGGACTGCGGGGATGAGTACAGGAGCTAGAGGGGGAGGGCAAGGCTGGGAGGACTGACTGACTGGATGTGACAGATGGGGTGAGGAGGAGGAGGAAACATCTCACAAAGAGCATCCCCACAGTGGAAAATGATAAAATGCACTTGCTGATGAAATTCAATTCAAATCTCCAATAGAATTTTTGCCACTTTTGTTGATTTTGCTCCACATTAGTTTCTGCACATGAAGAATGAAGCAGCTGTTCTGTTCAGTAACATTTAACAAACCGGCTCCTTTTATGCAACTTCTACAGATTGTTGGTGTAGGTGTTTTTTTGATATGACATATTTGATATCATTAAACGGATTGAATACTTTTCTCCTGCAGGGTGTTCTCACACTGCTTTAGTGCTTGAATACAGAGTTGCACAAACACACAGGTGTTTGTGCAACTCTGCATTCAAGCACAGTTTTTACATCTAGTTTGTCAATTGTTAGCAGAATAAAGAGAAATCTCAGTGTTGCTTTTTCAGTTGTCTAAACTATCATTGTTAGCTTGTATGCTTAATAATATTATAAATATAATACTATTTTTTGTATATAACATATGGTGTCTGATTTATGAGATTCAGAGCTTTTTTTTCTGTTGCTGGTTGAATTAAAACCACCTTTATGGAGTGTGTTGTGATCATTTTGCTATTTCTCTATTTGCTTATTGATTAAAGAATCATTTCACCTAAAATCACATTTATTTTCTCTTGTGGTGTCAAGGCATGCACGTAGTTACCAAAGAAGAAAAGCGGTATCGTGAAAAAGCAGGACATTGTTCCTGGAAAGAGATGTTGCTGCTGAGTTGTTCTCATGTCACTTGTCTCTGTATTTATCAATACTGGCCCAAATGTCTCAGCAGCAGATATCTCCAATGAAAAAAATCAAGAATATATCTTTGTTTTGAAATTTAGATGTAATGAACATTTGAATGTAAATCATAACATGATGTGCTGTACATTGGTATTCCTTTGTGTCTGAGAAACTGGCCATGAGGTAGATTTGTGTGTGTGTGTGTGTGTGTGTGTGTTGGGGGGGGGAGGGGGGGTTGGGGGCTCACTGAGGTGGAAGGGAGTGGAGAACCCTGTAGCACTGTCTGGCCCCACATATGATGAGGAAGCGACAGTGTCACACACACATGTTATAGAAACATTAGGCTCCCATCATAGTATATATATTACTTTCATGTGCTTTTATGAATGTTGAAGGACTGTGTAGAGTTCCCACGGGTGAGTGCGTAGTTAGTGTGTATGTGTTCAGACAGTATGTAATTAATTTGTGTGTGCGTGTGTATTTGTGCGGGGGGGGGCATGTTTTGTATGTACATTTTTGCATATTTGCATGCACAGCATGTGCTGATTAAGCGCACTGAAGTAGCAACAATCTCGTTTGACAGGAGGTGTGTGAGTCTCTCCACATGTGCTCCTATGCACTACAATGTGTGTGTGTTGGTTAGTGGCGTGCATTAGTGGAGAAGAATCCATACGACAGATTGACAGATATACAGACATATGCAGAGACGGGACGTCAGACAGCCTGTCAGCTCCTACTGTATGTGGACAGTACTGTACATACACACTGTACATGTGCGCACACACACAGTCTGTCGGTCCATTTTACTTTTGTCCCTCACGCACACTCACAGCTGACACACCGTGTCTACCTCAAAGAGCAGACAGACTCCTGCTGCGCTATAGGAGCGAGGTCAAAGGTCGGCCCAAATATCACATCCAATCTTCTGTGAGCGGCTGGAGTTCAGTCAGTCACAGTGTTCAAAGGGCCGAAGAATAACACAAGAGGGACAAAGAGGAGCGTACTGTAACTCTGAATACAGATAAGCTGCTAAATAGCAAAGCTCAGTCTGACTGAATCTGAATTAGAGGACAGAGATGAAGGCCACACAGTGAAACACAAACAGCCACTGAGGCACGCTGCAGCCCGTGTGAATCTTTCAATAGGCCTTTCAATTATTTACACACATTAAATATGCACACCGCATGGTGGGTGTGGGCCCGTGTGGTCCGACAGACTTCAGCTAGGCACTTAAACATCAACCTAACCAAGGCACAGACTGTGTAAGGTGGGGCCGAGCTCTACGTACTGAACTGTACATGTTTATATAAGAGGGCAGTCTAAAGGACACATGAGCCATTTTCTGCTGATTGTCCCTAAAGACTGGACAGGCATGGTTAGAAAAGTCTTCAGGACTGATGAACCCAAACGTACAACCTGTGTTACATTTAAAGGACATTATAATTATATACATTATTTGAGGCAATGTGCTGTTCTTACTTACCTCTACTTACATCTGTCTATATCCTCTCATTACCACCATTATTTTAGATCCATTATCTACAGTTAGGTGGTGGATGTGGCGGAGGTATAACATTGTTTTCCTTAGCTAACTTTTATGTACTCATATGCAATACACAACCGTAAAATTCATTGTTTTCCAGACTGTGAGCCGCTGGGATGGTGTCAACATTGAATAAAATCAGATTCTGTGAAATGTTCTCTGTGAGAGTGGACCCTTGTTCACCACAACCCAGAAGAAAGACCTCGGACACAGATATTGTGAAGAAACAATCCCTTTTATTGGTGTGAAGCAGTCCAATCCAAGTCAGGGTCAAAAGGGTTAAAAACAGTCAGTGCTCAAACAGACCAAAAACCAGAGCTTCTCCACACCCTGCTGGATCTACTGGGGGGTGGGGGTTTTACAAAGTCGTACTGGGTGCAGACGAACGAAAGCGCCGCGTCGAGGAAGTGAGAGGGGTTCCACAGAGAGATATATAAAAAAAGACTTTACTCCAAACCACGTTCACTGCTTTTTTTTTTACTGAGACACTACAGCAGTACCAGAACTTTCTCTGAGAGGTAGGTAGGGGTGACAGGGTGGAGGTGTGGGTGTGGGTGTGTGAAGGGGGAGGGGGTTTACTGAACTCACAAACTCATGGGGTAAAAATCTGGGGTTTTAAAAACACATTGAAGACAGATAAAGAGAAAAATCATGTAATCTTTTCATTTTTTTTTATTTTATTTTTTTTCAAACCAAAGCTTCAGATTGTTTTGAGAGGAGGAAAGCGTGAGTGGGCCAGAAGTGCTTCCCCCTCCTTCAGTGTTGGTTTATTTTGTTTTGTCTCCACGGTGATCCCACGGAGTCCGTTACCGTTTCCTGCCGCTGCCTCTGCAGCCGCGACGTTCCTACTTGGCGTTGGCAGAGTTGCTGAGCACCTTGCGGACCGCCTGAGTGATGGCGTCGCGGTCGATGCCGAAGATTCGGAGCAGCTCGTTGGGTTTGCCGCTGCGGGGCACCTGAGAGACTGCCAGGCGCTGGACGGTGAAGCCGGTCTCGTTCACGACCGCCGAGCACACTGCCTCGCCCAGGCCGCCTGAGGAATCGGGATAAAGATCAGTCAGAAATACTGAATTTAAAGGGTCAGTTCACCCAATTTCTTTTTTTTTTCTAGAATTTCTCCTAACAATCACATCCAAGTCTCTCATTTGCTCTATTCTCTTCCAGATTTCCTTCTTATGATTCCCACCCTTCTGGTGCTCGTCCATGGGCGATTGAGCTCTGCCGTGATGTGATGTGGACTGACAGGAGTGACACCGCCCTCCCTCCCACTCCTCCTCTATCTCACTTACACCTCCTCAAGACTCCCCCCTCGCTCCACCCTCCCCTCCTTTCTCTCTCTCTCTCACACACTCACACTCTAAACTGCCACTCAAACATTTCTGACTGAGTGAACATGAAAGCCGAGGAGGGACAAAGTCATTACAGGTTCCTAATCCTCCTCTGCTACCTTTTGTTCCAGCCTTTGGTTGACGTATTCGCCGGCGGCTGATGAGTGCATGGGAAACAAAGAATCTGTTTTTGCGTTGAATTTGTTTTGTGTTAATATTTGAAAGATTCATTAAAAAAGCCTGGGGTACGTGATCATTTCTCAGTTTTTTTTGTGTGAATTCTTTATTACTGTAGAATGCGATGAACACAATTGAAATTGAAGAGCTACTTGATAAAAACATAAAGAAGTAGTGTAAGTTGGTGGAAAATGGTGTTAAGGATAAGATGTTTCCATGTATATGTGAGGGTTTAAAATGTAAAACTGGTTCAGAAAGCAGTTCAGATCTGATGTCGTCTAAGAAATAAATCAGCCACACCAGTTTGTATGAAATGGCGAAACACTCCATTGCTGTAAACATTAGTACAGTAGAATTATAATGTTTGCTTTGTATGGAGCCAAAGTCATCGATCACTTGGGTCAGGTTTGTGCCACCTTTACTTTGCTCCTTATTCTTTTGAACGTGTTAATAAAATAGTGTCAGTCATGTCCTGGTGTACGCTGATGTTTTTTTGGCCCACTGTGATTTGCACCCAGAAAAGAAACATCGCTGTATGAGAGGTATCTTCAGTTTTCTGCCGCCAGGAGGTTTTCTTCTGTGGCTCCTTGACACTCTAAGATATGCTGTCATATAACCTTGGTAAGGGCAAATAATAGGGCTGCACAATATGGTAAAAAAGGCGTCAATTTTGACAGATATTTCCAGTGCGACGTGATTCATTATTTTCAGTCTCCGCTGAAATCACTACTGTATTTGTTAAGATGTGGACCAAACAAACATGTTTTTCCCTCATCAAAAACACTTGGCCGGTTTGTGATTTTTAAAATATTTTGATTTATTTGTGCAGCCCTATAAATAAATACATACATCTTCAGAGAGGGGAGCAGGTCTGGAGAGCCTTTCTGTTGAGAAGAATATTACACTTTGCACAACATTTACTCATCTGTACACCACAACCCCCCCACCCCCACTCCCTGGAGACCTCTTGATTCCCCCGCACCCCCAAGTGCCAACACACACACACACAAGCACTTAAAATGTTATGTTCTCGGACAGCTTTACTTTATAGCTGCAGCTTCCACACACATGGACATATTGCCACATTTCCACTAGCTTGTCATTAACAGCTCATCCGCACAAAGTTGTGTGAAGCAGCGACATGTGGGGTGACCGAAACATGCAACGACACAAAAGAAGAGAGACGGGGAGCGAGAGAGAGAGAGAGAAAGAAGCAAAATTTGTGGACACTCGTTTTTTTTCATGCTGGTGCTGTATGTAGGCCAGCGAGAGCCCAAAGGCCGGAGCTGAAATTAAGAAACACTGACAGGCTCTCCCAGCTCCTCCCCCTACACCCACCCTCCCTCCCTCCCTCTCCTCCTCCCCCCATATCCTGTCATTTCTTTATCCTTTTCACCTTTTTCTATATCGTCCATCTCTCTCTTTTCACCCAAAACCATCACGTCGTTTCTCTGTCACGCACAGCGTCCCCACACCTCTGTCCTCCTCCTCTTCAGCCTCCAGCCCCTCTCAGACCATCTCTATCTGCAGACAGACCTTTCTCCCTTTTGCTGCTTTGGGCATTTTTATTCATGAGCTGATAAACAAGCAGCACAAACGTGCAAGCGGCTGCATAAGAACGCTTCTCCTGGTCTTTCAAATTATCCTGCAAATGCACTCAGCTCCACATAGATGCCAGCTGATTTTAATTGGACGTGATCATCAGGTTCAGTAGATCTGTGCAGTGGAATGGCCCTTTAAATGTTTATGGACACCTAACAGGTTAGGTTATGTAGGTGAATAATGTCACCTCACCTTCATAGTAGTGGTCCTCCACGGTGATGATGCGTCCCCTGGTGGCCCTGGCGTTGTCGATGATGGTCTTTGAGTCGAGGGGTTTGATGGTGAACGGGTCGATCACACGGATGTTAATTCTTTCTGTTGGAGGAGAGAGGAGGATGGAGGATGCATCTCAGTCTGACAGTTTGTATACATTTATGCTGACGGGGGTTGGTTTTCTTCTGTCTCATGTTTCGTGCGTTCTTTCTCCGTACCTTTCTTCAGCTGTTCAGCAGCGGCGAGAGCCTCGTGGAGGGTCACTCCTGCGCCGATCACAGTCACATGGTCATCATTGGTTTTGTACACAACCTGAGTGGGATGGGAAGACACATTTGTACGTGCACTCAGACTCTGGACACAGACTAGTCATTTGTGGTAATGATAATAAGAAATCAAACGAGGAAAAAAGGAGCATGAGTTTGAGGAATACATAAATAGTTTGGCGTGGGAAAATGATGACCAACCTTAGCCTGACCAACATGGAAGTCCTCATTGCAGTTGTAGATGATGTTGTTCTCCGGGCGGCTTGTTCGGATGAAACACAATCCCTGAAAAAACAAAACAAAAACAGAAATGATCTACACGGTTCTGTACTTTTTAAGGATCATATAAAACTAAAAGGTCTAATTTGTAATTTAATATCGATGCTATTGTTTTTAACACACAGAACTATTAACTTTTCTTAACTTCTAAGATTAGTTAATTAGATCATTTAAATATTTTAAGTGTTAAATCATCATTTTGGTTACTTTACATTATTTTATTTTGTTAAAGTCCTGATGTAGAGAAAATGTTTCCAAAAAAGAGAAAAGCTAGCGCAAGAAAAGGAAAAGTTATAACTGATTGTCAGTGTCATGTTATATTTATCTATCTATATTTATATTATATTTATTTAAGGTGCAATATGTAAGAATTTTACTTGAAAACATCCAAAAAAATGTATTAAAATAATCAACAGAATGTGAAGAAATAGAAGTTTTGACGTCATGGCATCTATGCATTGTGCTGTTGAGATATCTACTGGAGTTAGGATACTAATTTGCATAGAAATCTGTCAAGGTATTGCATCTAAGTTAGCATTTCCACTATATTATAACCACCATTATAAACCCCCAGAACTTTCCTATCCAAGAATCGTTTTGTTATTATTTTTCCTTTGTTATTACAGGTGACTGTCGGTACCTTTGTGTTGGCAGCGAGCTCCACAGCCTTCTCAGTGGAGACTCCGTCGCTGGGGTAGAAGATGGTTGCAGTGGGGATGGCTCTGAACATGGCCAGATCCTCCAGACCCATCTGAGAGGGTCCATCCTCACCTAAATGTGCACACACACGAGCATGAAACAGACAGAACGCCCACATGTTTGCTGCAGACTGGAGAAAATACGTTCTGGTAAGACTGGCATGCATTCAGTCTGGAAGAGGTGGGCATGCAATGTACCTGCAGAGGTGGAGGAGAAGGAGAGAGGGGAGGAGGAGGTGAAAGAGATATCAGGCCGCTCTGCCATCACCTCCGTGACACAGAGAGACAGGGAGGGGGAGGAAGAGGAGGAGGAGGAGTTCTGGCACCAGGAGAGGAGGATGGACAACAGAATAACGTAGTAGGTGAGAAGATGGAGGGGGGGAAAAAAGGTTTTTAGGATTCAGTCAAATAAAGACCAGGACACACATAGGAGGTTCAACCCACTGCAGCGAGATTACAGAAGCAACAACATGAAGTAAAACAATCGAGAATGAAATATTTTACAGAGGCGGCTGGTTCAACTATTAAAGATTAGCTCTGGCTGGTTTTTGTCTGACATGCACTGAGGGCAATTAATATTCTTCAGTGGGCTGAATCACTCCAAAAGGTAAAACTGTGCCGGAGCAGATTTAAGAAAAAAGGTGCAGTGAGAGGAAAGGCGGGTCACAGGGAAGGTCATGATGAGTGCAGCCACTTCATATTATGGGTCAAAGGTACTGAATCTGTGATCAGCTTCAATTAGAAGAGCGGTAGAGCTTATTAGAACATTTTAAAATAATTTTAAGTTATAAACATCAGTTACAGTTACAGCACACAAGTTCAAGATCACGAGGTAATTAACATAACTGCATAAACGTACTCTATAACAATGACACCGACAAGATGTTGTTGGAGAGGAGAAATTCAAAAGAAATAAACAGACTTTAAAAATCAACCACTGAAAGGTCAGAGGTCAGTCCAGTCAGGTCACGACTGTTGAAAGGAACTGACCAATAGAAACTCCACAGTGGGAGCCGCAGAGGTTGATGTTGCTCTCAGAGATGGCGGCCATGCGGAGCTGGTCGTAGGCCCGGCTGAAGAACGTGGCGAAGGTGCTGGCAAACACCACGTTGCGGTCCCGCACGGCACATCCTATCGCCACGCTCACCTGCGGGACAGAGGAGAAACGAAAGGGATGGCTCAGCAAAGATGCATTTAACACAGAATGACTGGTCAGATTATTTTGGTATTTTTATTTGTTTATGAGGACAGAGGCAGGTAAAGTGGGCAGGGTGAGACCGGGGGGAAAACATCTAGTGCTGTAATGTACAATAGCACCTGAACATCTCATCGTTCTCCAGTTAAAAGAACCAGGATTTCATAGCTCCACTACTTCAGTGATCGCTGGACTTTTTCTCTAACAGCACCTTGTGTTTGACATTTTTGATTTTTAGCGAAAATGTCTAAATAAATGTTGTCATAAAATGAATCTCCAAAATTTTCCTGAAAAAGACATGAAGATGTAAAGTAACATCTTCATGTCCCTTTCAGGAAATGTTTCATACAACATACTACATACTACAAGTGTTGCTGGAGTTTTTTTTTATCTTGTAAAACTAATACTAGTGGTAATTAGCAAATGTTTGAACTGTAACTAAGAGGGAGCATAATGGTAAACATTAAACCTGCTTAGTATCAGCAGGTTATCACTGTCAGCGTTTAGCTCAAAGTTCAGCCGTGAGTGTAACTGTGGCCTCTTAGTCTTGTGTAAATACATCTTTAAAAAAGCGAATATTGAGTATTTCATATACTATTTACTCATTCATGGTGTTTAGAATGAACCATTTCATTATGATGTGATCCCCTGTTAAGAGCACAAAAAATGTAAAAAATATTTAATTAAGAATGCAAATATCAGGATGAATGCAATTCATTTTACACATTCAGACTATCCCCCTGCTGCAGCATGAGAAGGACCTCACGTTCATCAGTATAGTAGTAATCAGCACACACTGAGCATTTCATGTTATAAAAAACCCCTGAAAGTCTCACGGAGCACAAAGACATGATGACACTCATATTTCATGACGAGGCAGATATTTAATCCCCACAGATGGTGACCCGTTTTGATCGGCCAGCTGTTGTGTGGGAGGACCCCTTCAAGGAGCCATAACGATGCCCATGTAAAAAAAAAAACTGGGACACGAACACTAGAAGAACGCTGTTAATGCTGCTCAGGGGATGTTGATGCAGCAGCAAAACCACTAACGAATGCAGTTACACCTTAAAGTAAAGCGACATAGCAGCAAAGGAGCAAAGATCAGAGGAAAGATAAATGGATCTTTGTGCTAATACTTGGGATTTAGAGTGGATCGAACGTGTCATATATTGTCGAAAGAAGCAAGTATTGCAGTTGCCGTTTTAGTGACACTTTACTTCTTCACAGTCCGGACAGTGGGTCAGAGCCTCTGCAGCCATCTAACCAAAGAACTGATGGCTCTTTCTTACCATGTTCTGCTCTGCGATGTAGCACTCCACGTAGCGGTTGGGGTGTTCGTTCTTAAAGAGCTCGGAGAAGGTGGAGTTCTTGGTGTCTCCATCCAGAGCCACCACATGGTCATTGTAGCGGCCCAGCTTGGCCAGAGCCATGCCGTACGCCTTCCTCGTTGCAATCTGGTTACACAGGGACAAAACAGACCACCGATCAGTTAACTAGGACCGATACAAAACAGGTTGTTTACGAACATATAACGGACAACCAAGCAAGGTGTGCTGACTCAAAACGTCCGAGCTTGTCCGCCTGTACCCATCATACCTTGTCTCCGGGTTTGTAACTGGGCGCACTCGGCATGCGGATGTTGCGGAGGCTGACAGGTGACGCGTCCTCATTGGGCGGCGCGGGATAGATGCGCTTGTTGCAGCTGACGATGCGGCTCTGCATCTCCTTCATCACGCTGTCGGCCATGTCTTTGGGCAGGGGTTTGCCGTGCCAGCCCATCTTATCCTCAGCGGCTGAAAACGACACAAACGCAAACACGAAAAGACACGACTGAGGACGAGAGCTGCTACTTTACAGTGTAACGCGTGACAATCAGAGGGGAGGTTAAGAAGTTTTTATTTGTGAGTAAAATAACTAAAATCTTCACTGTTTTTGCCTAAACTGTGCATGTGTAACATTGCACGAGTCAACACTTTTCTGAATACTTATCTCTACATACATGTGCAGTTTAAGACATGTATGCAATAAGCCATTGGTCCGCTGTCGCACTCATAACAACTGTCCACTTCAGTGGGTCACAAAAGGCAACTTCAATGGTAAAAAGGTCAGAATCCAGAGGCCCCGGGGTTATAACAACACTGCGATACAGCCTTGTGAATACAAAGACACACTCCTCCACACACACACACACAAACACACCTTGCTCTTACAACAACTGTCTTTTTACCTTTCACCAACACGTGGTCACACACACTCCCCCTCAGAGTTATCACAACACGGGCACAATGGGATGCTGCTGCGAGTGTTTCCTACACATTCTGAGGGATTACGGAGCCGCAGCAGCCAAAGCACTAAAGCGTTGCCTGGATTACAGCGAGTTAGGGCCCCTCTGCTCTTATGGAGGGTCCCCGCCGGGGGCCGTAAAGAAAAGCTTCAGGCGCAGATGTTATTCTCAGTAATTCGTCACCATTTTACCTCGTCAGGCTTTTTGCTGCAACAAATGCAGGATGTCACAGAATAATGACAGAATATTCACTTCTTCATAAGGGCACTGTGTGGTTTTTGGCGAATGAATTCAACCTCAGAATAATCATATTTACAATACTAATGAGGAAGTAATACAAACTCAGAAATATTTAGTTCCATAACTGAATAAACAAGCTGGTCTCAGAGGACAATAAGGTGCCCAGAAAACAGTTTGGAGCTAGAGAGGTGGCAGGGTCCGCCACATATAAACAATTCAAACAGTATGAAATGGTTTTGTGTTTTCCCCAAAACTAAACAAAGCACCTTTAAACCAAAAGGAAACACAACATGTCAGAACTTCACTTAAACTCCAGACATCAGGACAACTCTGCCTCGCACACTGTGGATCACTGTGTGTGTGTGCGTGCCTGAGTGTTGTACCTGGGATGCCCTTGCCCTTGATAGTCTTGGCGATGACGGCGAGGGGCTGGTGGCGGGGCTGACTCAGCACCTTACACAGCTCCTCCACACTGTGGCCGTCCACAATGATTGAATGCCAGCTGGGAAAACAGAGGACATCAAACTTTAAAATGCAGTGCTACAGGCGCATCTGGCTATGAATTCTGGGCCCCTGAATGAATGGAACTCTGGGTAGCGTTTTTTTAACCCCCCCCAGTGGAATAATCCTACTGGAATTCTTGCAGGCTCCTAAAATCAACACCACCTTTAACCCCCCTTTTGATAGCGCTGCATTACTCTAAATCAAAGCAGCCAGTTAGCATTTTGAGCTCGCATCAGTGCCCTGAATAGGCTGGACGGGGGGAAGACATGCACTGCTTTAAATGTCCCCCCATTAGCCACCCACCGTCCCTTCTCCTCACCCTCCTACTTCCCCCTCGCTCACCCAAAGGCCTCACAGCGTCGCTGGTACTTCTCCACGTGGTGCTGCAGTGGCGCGGGATCGCTCTGAGCCAGGCGGTTGATGTCCAAGATGGCCACCAGGTTGTCCAGCTGGTAGTATGAGGCGAAGGCCATGGCCTCCCACACGGAGCCCTCGGACATCTCTCCATCACCCAAAAGGCAGAACACCCGATAGCTGCACAGAGAGAGAGATTTTATGTTTAAGTAAATGAATACAGACCAACTGATCGACAGAGACAAATGGATACTAGAGCAGATTATTTTCTATATCAACCCTTTTGCAACATCCACCCCATCCTTTGATTCCTCCTATAAGGCTCAATGTGACAGCTGACCCTCACACCTTCAACACACATGCACACATGCACACACGCGCACACACACACACACGCGCGCGCACACACACTCCACCCTCCCCGCTGCGCTCTGATCACCCTCAGTCATTGCTCCCAGGGCGTAACAACTCCTGACAGCTTTCCAGTCAAATAGACACATTCTCATTAAAGCTGGAAGATAGGCCGAGACACGCCGCATTACACCACGCATTCCAACCTCGAGCCCAAAGAAAGAACACACGGCAGAGAGAGAGAAAAAGAGAGGAGGAAGGAAAAGAAGTAAGAGAGGAGAGGAATTCCGAACAGAGGTGGAGATGGAGAGAAGGAGAGAAAAGAAGAAGAGATCTGAGACTGGAGGGCGGTTAATGAACGCTACCAGTCAAACTGATCTGTAAACCCTGCAGGTCAGGTTCTGAAGTGTGTCTGTCATGTTAATATACAAAGTTTTATTTTCAATGCCGATAATCGCTAAACATTTCTTTTCACATTTTTACTAAATAAAGAAATAACTGCCCTTAGGCATTTAGTTTTTACCTGCACGTTTATGTGCATATGTATGATGAAGATGTTCTAATGTTTCAGTAGCTGTGTTAAACACGCTGTGAAGTCATTTTAGCATCAGAGTTAAAAGTTGCAGATTGCGATAAACCTTCAAGGTTGATGAGATGATTAATTGATTAGTCGACCGAAAAAAATTAGTTGCCAACCATTTTGATAAACAATGAATCATTTCAGTCAACTATCAGGCAAAAATGTCAAACATTTGCCGCTTCCAGGTGCGTACAAGTAAGGACTTGCTGATCTTCTTTGTCACTGATGAAAGTAAATGAAGAATCTTTGGGTTTTGGACCATTGGTTAGGCAAAAAAGTAATTTGAAGATGAGACTTTGGGTTCTGGGAAATAGTGATGAGCACTTTTAACTTTTTATGACTAAACCAGAGGTAAACAAGATATTTGATTAGATGGCAAAAACTGAAACGTAATGGTGGGGCCTATTGCATTGTATGAAAAAAAAAAACTAAAATGGATTTATATGATTTTTCAAAAAAATTGTTGAGTGTTGAACCTTAGCCCGTAAGCCTGTAAGGTGATACCAACATTGATCAAGAGTAGAGTGATACTACTGACACACACACACACACACACACACACTGAAGGGCATCCAATACAGCTACAGCAGGTGGAGGAAGTTTTTGAGCTACAGAGATAAAGTAATCCCCCCCGGAGGTGTGAGGTGTGCGTGCTTCTTTGCAAGCTGAGAGCAACAGATCAAGCCAAGGTGATACCTCTCCTTGAAAACGGTCAAAACCCTTCCAACTGGCACACACACACACACACACACACACACACACACACGAACACGCACACACCTACCTCACACCTACTTGTGTCACCCGAAACCGTTACACCCTGCCAACTCAAAACCAACGAAGAAGAAGCTTCCAGTGGATACACTTGGTGCTGAGCTGCATGTGTTTGATCCAATAATCTCTTCTTTACGTGTCTACTGAACCGGAGTCACATCCGCATGGATCCATAAACGGCGTCAGTTATTGAGAAATGTATCTGACGGCTTCTTTCATGTATTGTATTTTAATAAAACACACCCTCCGACAGGCTGAGGGGTGTGTTTGGCTGTTTGTAGAATTCATTTCCTGCTATAATTTGACCGCTGATGGACGATAAATATGACACATTCCATTATTCTGTGAGTGGTCGATACGGCACCATTCAGCAGTTTTTGTCACCGTGTTATGAAACTGGTGATGCGGGCGGCCTTCTACGTGGGTCGTTATGTTGCAGCGAATTAGGCTTGACAAGCTGCTCCGAGCATCGCAGGATAAAACGCGTGCAGCCTTCTGCAAGCACAAACAACTACATGCACGGTGAAAACAACACTATCCACCGTGCATGCAACTGACGCACAGCCGTGGATTTTGTGCATTTTCCGGAGAGAGGATGAGCGTAAAGGGCGAGGCAGAGAGATGAGGTGTGTGTGTGTGTGTGTGTGGGGGGGGCCGCTGTGCTCTTGCATGTGTGATTATTAGAGCAGAAACAATCGAGTGCACACAGAATGCAGAGTGAGAGATATCGAGGGCAGCGAACTCGGGCTGCGAGCGCGCCGCTCCCCGGCTGCCTGTTTCAGTGCGTCTGTTGTGCGTAAAAACAACAAAATTGCCTATGAGACGATCTCCCCTTCCATTCTGTCCTTTCAGGAAACGTGTTCCCTGAAAATCAGAGTTCAGCTCGGACGCTTTTGTGCCACATCCATGTTCCGTGAAAACGTGAATAGGAATGCGGTGCGTCTCGCTCTCTCCATTGTTTGACTGAAACCCGTGTGGTTCTTTCCAGACCGCACCAGAGGCCGAGCCGGCGCACATTTCAGGCCCGTTGATCTACCGCTGCACGAGTGCGCACGCGAAAAAACAAACAAACAAACAAATGAATGAATCTCAACCCCCCCGCAGTTGGATTCCACCTTTGTGAAGAGACACGTTAATCCCCATCGCTGATTTCTGTAACCGCGCTCTGTTTTTTTTTCTGAGCAGGTGCCCTCGTTCATCCCAGATCTGAAGGGTGAAACTGATCAGAGGTCAGCTCTCCTGGCTCTCCTGGAACGGCTGCCTGAATGTCAAACCCAGACCAAGCCTGTC
>CAEMYA010002124.1:864495-878073 GCA_903131615.1 Diplodus sargus
AAAAAAAAAAAGTGGAGGACAAGGCATTGCAATTTAGGCTTCGGTGTTGAGGCCAGTGTCAGTAAAGATGAACGAAATTAGTTCAGAATGAGGAGGATCCACGAATGAATGAAAAAACAGACGTGTCACAGCACAGTTGCATTTTCTTTCTTTAAACAACGTAGCGCGCCTGTGAGGGTAGCGTGAGCAGAGAGGAAGGAAGGGTGACATGCAAAAGGAAGGATCACAGGTAACTAATCTCACCTTAATGACATTTCCTTCAGAGGCTGACCTGATTGGCTGTAGCACAAACAAGCTTTACCTGCAACATGCACTAATGCCATTCAGGTTAGTAGTAGGCTGATTTTATTCACATGGGTAATTATGTCTCTTGTAGGTTAATTTGAGTGGTTTTGAGAAATCATAAAGGCTGGGTGACTCCACCTGCTGAGACAAACATTTGGCCAGCAGGAAACATGAGACAATCACTTTCTCCTGGACAATCTACTAAGTTCATGAAGATCTCCCCGTATGAGGAGAGAGACGTGTGTTTTGTGTTGTGTTGTGTGTTATGTCATGTGTTTTGTCACTTAAAGCCAGAACGACTCCCAGATCTCAGATTAAATCAATCCTTTGCCTGTGCCTGAAACCAACTAGTTACAATTTAATGTCGACAGTTACAACTGTTAGCATATGGCGACATCTGGTGGCCAGGCAGCAAAACTGCAGCAGTCTCCTCTACTTCTGGAAATGAAGGATATGTCACAGGTTCAAGCAAATCATTAGTAGGGAGCACAAAACAAAACAAATGACCATTTAGTTACATTGATATGGACTATTTCAAAACTGTCAGAGAAAGTAAAGAGTAAATTAGGAAATGTCTTTAGAAAATGATCATTGAATCGTAACATTTTTCTAGATACAAAAATAAATATCACAGTCCTGTGTTATCTTTAAAGCAAAGCTGCAAAGATTAATAAATTAGATGTCAACTATAAATTAACAACTAACTATTTTGAGCATGGGTTAATATTTTGAGTAACTTTTTTTAAGAAATAGGGGACAAAACACTGCTTCCAGCTTCTTCAATGTGAATATTTTCGGTTTTCTTTAATCCTCTGTGACACTCAACATCTGTGTTGTGGAAAGAACAAGATTTGAGGACCGTCACTTTTGGCTTTGGGAGCAACATTTTCTGACATTGACAGACTTTCAAGAAAATAATCAACAACGAAAGTAATGGTCAGTTGCAGTTCTTCTTTATAGCTCATTGTCATATTGCCGACAGAAACACAGCAGCTCCTCCTGGCAGCAAACAAAAACAGACAAGCCTATTTTCAAATCTTTAATATCACAAAATAGTTAAGATAAACGAAATTATCCACAGTGACAACAATCTTAGAAAATGAATGTAATTTGCAAAGACTTTCCCAAAATCAGATCTCTGGCCGATAAGATACATTTTTCCAAAGCGTAAAATAACCATAAAATCTTAAATATCTGAGCGCGATTTTAAAAAATCTACATTTCCAATCATTCTTCCTCCGTCTGTTTATTTAACCCACACACAAGTGTTGGCAAGATGACTTCTGAAATTAAACATTGTAACTGGACAATGCAGTGTACAAATGATTTGCTCCCTTGTTGCTGATGTGTCCTTTTTTCATTATAATTCAAATTTTGGCTAAATAAAAAAGGGATAGGAAAAATTGTTTAACAGCTGGTACTGAAAGCACGTGGTTCTGAATTCAACTTAAATATGCAGGACAGAGAGAAAAAATGAAACAATACTGGCACATACTGTGAGTTAACATCCAATACATTCAAATAGAGCCAAATGCAAAGACGTGGTATCACAATCAAGACGGGTATTTATGCAGGAATTCATATCGCTCCTTACGTTATATCCAACTATTGATTACATGATTTCCAACATGTTTCACAAAAACTTTAGAAAAGAGCCGTAATCTCTGCATTTCATGTTGTTGTGCAACACATCTCCTGCCAACATGTATTTCTTCTGAACGGTAACATAAAAAAGGAGCCTGCTCATCCAGCAACTAAACATCCCTGTACCAAGTGATGGACAAACAGCTGTTCACACTTTCACATTGTTTCTACACTGTTTTGATGGTCTTGAATGTGCTGGACAACATATCAAACCTGTCAGTAACTTGTTGTGTGTGTGTGTGTGTTACATGCAGACATGGCACAGAGTTAACCCTTTAAAGAAAAGTCTGTATCTCGATTTTTGGATGTACACATGATCAATTGCTGTTATCAATGAAAAGGAGGACGAAAAAAAAGTGCTACTTTTTAGTTCTTACTGGGATCTGCAGGACTAACAGTTCTGTGATGCAGTAGCCTTTTACTGCAAAAAAAAAAGCCGAATTACCACAATTTGTTCCATCTTTAAGTCTTTGTAACTGAAGATTTAACTGTGACCTGGAAGAATAAACAGGAGAGGAGGTAGTTTATATTATTTATAGGGCCTGCCCCCTAAAAGTCTATGATTTGAGTCATCAGTTTAAAAGACCCAGAGTCTACTCATATTTTGTCAGCATTGTATACAGAGCAACAGCATGGCAGGCTGAAAACTATACAGAGTTTTAAAATGACCACAAACCAAAATAATAACTGTGACTGACGCAGAGATGGGTGATAAAAGCGGTAGACACACATTTTTCCTTTTTGTGACTGTGTGGAAAATCTGATGTTCTCACATTGCAGATGATGGAGAAAGGTGTTGTACCTCGCGTCTTACAGGTAAAAGGTGAGACTGGTGGGCTGATACTGATGAACAGATATTCTATATGAATAAGAACTAATAAGGGTGGCACGATCTGATGATTCTGTGTCTACAATCCACTTTTCAGGCTAACTGTAGAAATGAAATGTCCTCTTTCTTTTGTATCCAAAAATCACATAACCCTTAAGCCGAGGATATATTTGCTTTTAACACCGCATGAGGCTCAGCAGGAGGGTGGTTCCTGTATCATGTGTCTGTATGGAACCCTCAGAAATCAACTCTGCAACATGCACATGAGCGGTAGGAGCAGTGAAGTGCCAGCATGGAGACGTAAAAGAGACAGGAGTCGACAAAAGCAGGGACAACAAGCTTATGTGCCATCTAGTGGTATCCTACAGTACCACGCAGAGTATATAGGCAAATATGTGAACAACTACCTTCACGAGGCAGTCGGTTGTCCACTTAAACGTGTGGTTCAACCGCAAGTGTATCTCCAGCCTTTTTCATAAGCAGATCGGGGTTATGTAAACATACCAATAGAGTCAGAAAGCCAAACAGACGACTCTTCCTTGGTTGACGTCTTGTGTGCAATGCAACATACGTTAAAGCCACAGATACTGTGTGCAGAAACATGATTATCTTCAATGTTATATTGGGTTTTAACAGTGCAAATTAAGAAGTTCAGGACCATGACTGTAATTAAATAGATCATCTTATCTTTAGACGAGATCTCCTTCCCCCAATGACTCATTCAATCCAAATATTGATAAGCCAATATTGTTTCAACTGACACAATTCTGTCTGTAGCCCTAAATTCTTTTAGCATAATTTGGATTACTGGTATAAATCCGACTGGTCTGAAACAGTTATCAGCTGGCCTTAATTTCTCAGCAACTAAATATCAAAGAAATGATTGTAAACAATATTTTTTTTTCTTTTTTGCTCATGTTTAAACTATAGCACAGTACAACCAGAAGCCAGAGGTTCAAACTTAGCGCTACTGTACCATCATAAAATATCCCAAAATGCTGGTATCCCTAAAGGCATTGCGACTGTTGTCTATTGTACATTCCCCTCCGAGGTTGTCAAGTACTGTGAGCTCAGCTGGTGGAGGAGGGATGAATGACAAAATGGAGGAGAAGGACACAGAGAGGGAGAGCAAAGATAAGGAGGAAAGTGGAGAGAGGAAAGGTAGCAAAGAAGCAGGTTTGTGCATTCGTCTGTGAGTCTTTATGAACATGTCACAGTCTATAACAAAACATTTAAAAAGCAGCCGAGAGGAACTGATGCTTAGCTTGAGCTCAGAGCTGCGAGTGCTTCTTCTGACGATAACGTTTTTTTTATCTTCCTTTGACGAGAATAGGAAAAAATCCTCCCATCTCGTCCTTACAAACACAGAATGCCACAAAAACTGAATAGAAAGTTTGGTGTCTCAGTGGCGTTACAAAAATATACAGGTGTCAGCATGGCTTGACGGGAGAAGGTTCAATAAATGAAGGAGGGAAAAGGAGTCCTTTTTTAATGCCACGCAGTGGGACCGTTAGTCTGCAGAAACAGTTCTGAGGTCCCCAGCACAGTGGTCTTTTTCCTAATTAGCAGTAGGAGTGTAAGTGTTTTATCATCACCGTTCCAATACTCCAATACTGCAAATGCTCTGATAACTTGGGATGAGTTAGAGAAGCAGCGTCCTGTACATTTTCAAGCTGCAAAATCTTCCATCCCAAGGTCAAAAGTGATATTATCGGAGATCACAGAAGGTCCGAACTGTGGTCCCGTCCTCAAGTGAATTGAACCAGCAGCAGCCAATCTTTACCAGTCCATTGGCTGACAGTTTTATCATAATCATAAAGTAAAAAAGAAAGCTCAAGGCCACACTGGGAAGTGTTATCTCATTCACCTCTCCTGCAGTAGTTCTGGCTTGACATCCATGTCGATCCATGATTATTAAGTAGCCGGGGCAGCATCAGTGTTCAGGCGAGGACTCAAAAAGTTCTGAATTAGGATTAAATGGTGCGCTGCACGAGTATAATAACCTTCAGGATACAGACTAGTTCTGAGGAGTTGTGGTGTGATCTTCTTTTATCTCCTGCTAACTTCTGGATTCTTCACAGGTCACGAACAGATTGTAGCATTGAATATACTAGCGGTGGTGGTTGAAGTGGTTAAACTAAAGCTTCATGTTGCTGAAGTCCTTGGACATACTCTGCAGGTAAGCGTCGTGAATGGCGCCGAGGAAGTCAGGATCGTTCTGGATAGGAAGGAAGTAAACGGTAGAGGAGTGAACAAACCACACCAGAGAGCGTGCACGTGTGTGTGTACAGACAATAAGATGACAGGAATTCAGCATCGACACATAAAATACAAATTGCAAAACATAATATTATGTAGGTGCTACCTCTAAGATAACACACTGCAATTTTCTTAGTTTTCCTTTTTTTTGTTATATGGGTGAACACATCCTTTAACTTCACAATAGAGTCAGGAGAAAAGCTTTAGCTTAGACTTGTTCCAATGAACCAACAGTGCTGCTTTTATGCATCTTATGCTCTTTCTCTACCTTTATGAGGTGTATCAGAGTCTCCTGTAGCTGTGTTTTGCTGCAGGGAGCTTGTGGGGGCTCTGCAGCTCCTACAGAGGTGGAGGAGGGCTCGGAGGGGGCAGGAGGAACCACTGATGCTGCTGCTGTTGTTGTCTTATTGACTGACTTCTGGAAGGCGCTGGGGGAGAGAAGCACAGAAATCTCTGGCCCCGGAACAGCAAGACCAGGACTCATGGGGACGGCCTGAAAATAGAAAAGGAAAGACGGGAGAGACAAAAGAAGAAGAGACAGAATATGTTAGAGGGGATAGCTAAGACACTGAGAAAGAGTGGCATCAGCACACAGATGAGATAAAAACAGCTGCTCAGAAACGGGTTGAACTCACAGTCATCGGCTTGATCAGGTTTGGAGGCTGAGAGAAAACATCCATCTCCTTGCCATGCTGGAGAAGGGGTTTTCCCATGTGGTCTTGAAAGCTGTGGGGTGGGAACAGCGTGCTTGGCAGGAAGTTTGGTGCGAGGATGGGTTTGTGGATGTCCGAACTCACTCCTGGTTTGAGCGTGCTGAGTATCTCCTGCCCCAAATATGCAGCAGGGGCTGCTGATGGTGCTGAGGGACCCTGGGGAGCGGCACGAGGCTCTGAACCCGCTTGAGGGACCATGAGAGGGGAGACTGAGCACAGAGGTTGGGGGTCTGACCTAGGGACCACTGACTGGAAAACAGGGCTGGGGTGCAGCGCGTAGGGAGCTGGGAGGAGGCCAGGGGCCTGGTGCCGCTGGTCTTGGGGTGCCAGATGGGGTGGGAGGAGTGGGTTTTGGTGGGTTGGAGTGGGAAAAGACTGCTTCTGGAGGTAAGCAGTGGCGTGGTCACTGGGAGCAGTGGTGGTGTTCTGTGTGGGCATGGTGGGTAGTGAGGGGTCCTTCGGGAGGGATGAGCCAAAGAGTTCCTCAACTGTGATCTGCTTCACCATTGTATGAGAGCTCTAGAGGGGGAATAAAGCATATCTGTGAAATGGGTGCTGAAACATTTTATTCTGCCTTTCTCCCTTAGATATCATTCTTGATGAAACATTATAATGTTTTGAATATAAAGCGATTTATTGACCATTTAAAAAAATGATCAGAGGTGAAGAATTATTTTAGTACTAGTAACATGGTCTTTTCTTAAAACGGGTCTATATATATGACTATCTATCTATATCAATTATTCTTTAATTGGTCATACATTACACAAGAAAACTGAGAAAATTGACTTTGGTATTCCTTTTGCTCAAAAGATAGAACATCTAACATGAATGTACTAGGCCACAGGAGAACAATTAACACCCTGTTGCTCTGCAAACTAGCTGTGGCTTTGTTTTGGCTTGTTACTTTAAAGCAGGAAAAAAATGGCAGCATGGTCACAAAACTTTTCTTGTCACAGCTTAATTGTGAGCAGCTAAACTGTGTTTCTAGCCCTAAATATTTAAGATAAGAAAAGAAATGGCCAGTGAAGTGAATAATTACGGACTCTTATTTGATCAGCACATTTGATCTAAGTTTCGTGATGTTCTCCTTAGGGGCTGCCTGAGCGTCAAAGGGTTCGTTATCATTAGACGATTCTGTCGGCATTCTAGGAAAAAATCTGAAGTAAAATCTGTAGTTAGTAGCCAGCAAACGAGTGGGGACCTATGTGTGCAGGCAAGTTGGAAAGCACTATTGTTCATTCCATATACCATCCACACTGGTTTGATACAAAGATTCTCTTCAAGACAGCCTGTTGCCTCATACAATCCCTGCAGGCAACATAACTGACACTAGCAGCAGTGGCTTGGGTTGGATGAGTGTCTCTGGCTGTCTGTTTGCAACATGACCAACAATATCAGCAGCTTTCTGCTGCCAAATGCTCAACCATACATGGGGTGACAGTGACAGCTTAGAAAAAAAACATGAACCTTCTCTTTGTCGTCCTCCACAGTTTTGGTATGTAGGAGTTAGCAGGAGGGTAACGCACTCAGAATACACCAATACAGATAATTTGATCAATAATCAGACCTTGTATACGTACCTTTTCAGGTTGAGGTGTGCTGTGTACATGCTCTGTGGTGCTGACTGGTGCTTTCATGTTCAGCTCTGCAGACACATCTGCATCACCCGTCTGAGCCTGCAACATAAACAAAAACAAAACACACAGATGAAACGGTCTGAAAAGGGTTGATATCCTTCAGAAAGAGATGAAGCATATAGATTAAGAGCAGCAGTTAAGGAACTGGAATAGGCATAAATTCAGATGCTTGAACAGACACCCCTACAGCTGAAATAATCCTGGATTTAGTGCCACTGTCATCTCAGATATGCGTGTGTGTGTGTGTGTGTGTGTGTGACTCATGAGAGTGTACCTGCTGAGTCAGACCTGTGAAAGTGTTCCAGTCTGTGTCTATGAGGTATGCATGGAACAATATCCAGAACTGATTCAGAAGATTCTGGGTTGGTGTCTGAGTGTGTTGGAACCACAAATGCTACAATTTTTCTGTCCGTGATCTAAATTCACATTTTTTCGTAGAGCTGCAACGCTTAGTCAATTAATCAGTTAGTTGATGGAAAGAAAAAACTGATAGTCAGCTATTTCGATAATCCAAGTGTAATAATGTTTCATTAACTTTTAAAGCAAAAATGTCAAATGTTTGCTGATTTCAGCTCCTCAAATGTAAGGTTTTGCTGATTTTCTTGGTCATCTATGAAGTACATGAAATGTTGTTTAGACAAGAGTACAAATTTGAACTTTGGGCTCAGACTATTTTGACATTTCAATAATTTATCAATAAATCAGTTTGGAAAAATTAGTTGCAGCCCTAAAAAAAAAGGTAAAAAGTCCCCAAAAACAGTATTAAATAAAACACATTTGCTCATCTAAGAACCTTTAGTAACATGTTATGTTTGCATCTGTTTGTGTATTTTCCTCCTCACTCTCTGGTATTCCTCCTTGGCTTTGCTGAGCAGCTCCAGGATGTCAATAGGCCTTGGTTCTGCGACACCATTGGTCCTCCGGGGCTCTGCTCTCTCTGGTGACTCCCTCTGGGCATGGTCTGCTTCTTGTTTCACAATCCTGGGGGACAGTGAAAATGTGACACTCCTATCTGTTTACTCAAATAAATTAGTGCTGCTTCTAAAACTAACATCTAATGGATGAAAAATGTAGAAGAGCTAACATCCCTATCTTATCCAAACACAGAGTATAAACATGTCCAGATATTTACTTGACCATCAGTTGAGCAATGCGTTGACAGTCCCTCTTGTCATAGAACCAAATGCTGTAGATACCCACTGCAAGAAAAACACAAATAGTTAGTTGCATGGAGGAGCATAAGCAGCATTACATTCAAAACGCTTTACTCATAATAATAAAAAAAAAAAAAGCAAATTATCTTAAGGTTTTACAATTAGTTTGGATTCATGAATTCAGTCTACAGAATTTGTAAAACAATAAACACAATAGAGTGGGACTCAGCATTTGTCAATTGCATCAGTGCATAACATCAGCTGGGTCGCCTGCCGGGGCAGAGTATGAAACTGTCAGCTGTAACTCAAGTAGTTCTTAAAAAACAATCAACAATTAATTCTACAGCAAGTGACAAAAGCACAGTAATACTAATACTGCTTAATACTAAACGGTGAAGATTCATTAGCTGCATTAATGTGAGAGACATTTGTTGCTAGAATAAAACCACCTCACCTTAAACAAACTGTCTACTTGTTGCCCAAGAAAATGTCAAATGAAATCAAACCGTGTCAGCAGTTTGTGCTGAAACAATAGCGAGGTAAACTGACATTATGAACGTGTCATTTGTGTGTGATGAAACACTGCTGTATTCAAGTCCCCTCTGGAGGCTGAGGTAACCTAGCAACCTGAGTGTTTGCCTCCCTCTAGCATCTCCTGTTACAAATGGGAATATGGAGAGGTGTAAACAGGTGTGTGTGTGTTACACTGGTCTCTCTAAACAGTGCACACTAAGTTTGAGTACACTCATCAACCTCAGGCAGTGAGTTCACAGGTACTCAAAGAGAGTAAACATTTTCAACATCTCTGTTTTGGACTCTTGGCTCTTCAACCCAACTTCTGATTTTTTTTCCAGCCTTCGTCGTTCTCTATGCTTCCTAGTTCACCGCAGTTGGAGGAGTCTTGCAACCATCTTGAAGATAATTCCCCTTTTCTCAAGACAGATTATCGTCCACACCTTGGCAGGAGCTCAAATCACACATACTGGCACTACATAGCTGAGAACAATCAAAGGATCCTCAGTCAGTAAGTTGCAATAGTGAAGAGTACAAATGGACTGAAAAAAACAACCTAAGATAGAACTAAACAAGCAGTCCAAAGGAATATAACCCAGAAGAGGACATCATTACAGAAGATTTACTCTAACCAGTTCTCCAGAGGAAACTCTCAACAGCCTGAATCTAAAAGAAAAGAAAACAAGGAATATCTTCAACTTGTGTTTTAAATGTTCGCCAGCAACTCAAACCACTCTAAGGGATTACAATGCTAAAAAGAGCACCTGAACTCAAGTGAACCACCAGAGAAAGTCTTCTGGCCTGAGGACAAAGAAAATATTACATCATGTCTTCCATACCAGGCAGGCTGATAGGCAAACCAAGCCCAAAAGGGGAGCAGTCTACTCTGACGTTGACCCTGGCCATGTTGTTTTTTCTCATAAGCAAACAAATGGGAAAACAGCCTAATTCCTTGTTCATTGCTTTAATGAAACTCCTGTTCAGACTTCTAATAGATTACCTCGGGGGCAGCGCTGTCAGTTATTTTCTGAAGATCTGAGGACTTTTACCATTCCTTTCATTTCACCTGATTTCCTGTAAAACTTTTTCCAAAATTCTTGAGGAGTTTGACTGCAGCATTGGTGCCTTCAACAGAAGCAATACTTGTGTGACAGAATATATTAAGAAGTAGTGTAATTCATAATCAAACATCGTTTTGGCTGTTGCCCCAATGCAGACTAGAGCAATATCAACTGTGGCCAAACCAAGCTGAAGCATTGCCGACTGCTTGGTCATGAGTGGAGGAGGCTCTTCACAAGAGGATTTCTTGCTAAATGAGACTCCAAAATGCCAAAATGTCTTCAAGCGAAAAGGAAAAGAAATGTTCCAGAGGACGCTGGGGAGGTGTTGGTTTGGCATTTTCAGAGGTACTGTACCATTATGATCTGTTCTACTCAGTGTGTGTGCGTGTGTGTTGCAAAAGGGCAAGTATCTACTTGCAAAATGTGCATGGTGTATACATTTCTTTGAAAGGATCGTCTGTGATATATCACCATGTGTTTCACAGTTGAAACATAGTTGCGGCCCCAAATGTATCAGTGGAGCACTTAAAATATTGGACACAGGACATTGAATAATATTCTCTAACAACATCTCATTTTAGTTGATGCTGACATCGAAAAATTTAACTGATATTTACTATTTTAAAACTTCTACTCTACAAGAAAACTCACGGTTGCCGTTCCTATAGAGCAGGAAGGGATCCTGCAGCTGAAACTCCAGGTCTTTGTTGATCGGCTCCACCAGGTTCTCTGCACTCAGTCGGTTCATGATGGTGAAGCCATGATGAGGCGAGGCAGACCTGAAATAAACAGAGAGTGTAAAATAATACTTGGTGGTGCAAAAATGTAACCTTCACAATCATATTGGACATAGTAAAAGCTTTTAAATCTCACTTTGAATAGACTACATACATTTTTTTTCTTTTCATGAAACAAACACTAGCAGGCATTTTTTTTTTTTACTTACATTAAGTTACTATGTGATATATTCTATCCAATATATTGAAATGTTAAGCAACATAATAATAGGTGTTTGGTTGTGATAAATCTCTGTTGCACCCCGCTGTAAACAGTGATGGAGGACTGCAACTGACAGATATTTCACACAACTGAGGGGTCTAAAAGAGAAGCTCTGTGTGCACAGAGACGAAATGAAAAAGAGGAAAAGGAATCAAGTCTTTCAACAAAATTAAATGTTTGTTTACAAAGACTGCGGCCTACACACGTGCGCAGAATACGTCAACTGGCAGCGCAAACAAACAGCTCAGGTAAACAACCTTCATGGCCGTCGTGTTGAATTATTGAAAACAATGTTTGCACTTACCTCGCGTATACAAACAGGGTACCCTCGATTTCGGTCTTCTCCTGAAACGATAGAGACGTGTCAGTGTCAGAAACAGAAACAACAGTTAATCCAAAATGTGCTAAATATCAGCAATGAACGCTGAGTGTTAGCGTCACCAGATAACTTCACCGCTGTGTTAGCTCAGGTAAGATAACGCTAACTTATTATCAAAACAATAAATAAATAAAAACACGAAACAGAGTGACACTAGTATCACAACAGTATATCTGTGAACATACCTGGACATATTATAGTTTGAAAAGTACAAACATATTATTTATTTATTTATCTTTTCTAAATGTTTTTATCGAGTTGCTAGCATTAGCATGCTAGGCGAACACTTAGCATACTTTTTTAATGGCTCTACGCGGAACTGTTCCGAGTGTTGTGACAAACTCACCCATTCGTTCGCTTTGGAGTTGAAGTTGTAGAGAGCCACCTGTCCGGTAACATCGAGCAGCTTGTTGATGTACGGGTCTTGTCTCTGTAGAGCCGCTAAGCTCATCATATGTCCAGCGTTTACGGTCTCCATCTTGGATGTGATTGTTGCTCCCGCACGGACGGATTTCTGCAGACACTTGTAACTTCCGCTGTCCTATGCTCAGTCCCCGAAAACAGCTGCCCGGAAAAAAGTTTCCGAGAAAGTTTTTTATTCGACTAAGTACATAAACAATTTGTTAGAGTGCAGTTTAATAACGAAATGTGCGTAGCAAATGATGGTCAGCCATGCGATCTTAGCAATAGCCAGTGTGCTTTCATAAATGTATAATAAATAGCCTGAAACCTTCTCTGCGCTATGTAATACGCACAAAATGACCATCTACAATATTGCTTTCATGAAATTAAGGATAAACAACCTTCATGTGATGACAGAGATACTCTTCATTCAAATGTTCAACGGCCAATCATTTTGCGAAGTCATTGTCTTACTGCTGCGTGTGTGCATTTGATATTAAATTGAATTCAGTCGAAGAGAGCCACCACACATTTTACGTTAACAATATTAAAGTGAACCAAAGGCTCATGTCATTTTCTTGTCATCAAAAATGTGTCTACAGAAAAAATGTGGGCGATGTTATATAATTCCACATGGCTGCACTGCAAATCCAATCTGACATCTGGTCTTTAATCTGAGAACCTCCATGCAATAGGCAATAGACTAAATATTTATCGCGTAGGCTACTGTAGTTTTCACACTTTCACTTTGAATGAATTCACAAGAGTTTTGCAGGCATGCTGCATCCGAAACAAGAACTCACACCGGCGACACTAACTCGTAGGTTTATAGAAAAACAGGTCAAAGTCAGTATTTCCTTTAAGGGCCCCCAATGTTTTATATCGATTGTGATCATTTGGATAGAATACTTTACAATCGTCATCTATAAACTTTGAAAAGTAAACATTTGTCTGACCGGTCATTTGGCCCAGTTGAGCTGCAGCTGCCAGCCCCACCTGCCTCTGTTGAGGGAACATTGGGGTAGGGATTATAATCGGAGGATTACGTGCTACAGTGAAACTGTTATCCTCCATAGAGGCTCAGGTAATCCAATCACTGGTAACCTTCCAGCAGCGCGCAGCTCCGACAACTCATTTCCTCTCGAATCGCCGCGGAGTGAGGGCAGAAAGACGGCGCCATGAGGCCCCAGAGAAGAGCCAGGTGACAGAATGCCGTTCATTATAAGGGGAAGACCCCTGCGGGGTAAGTACACAGGGACCCGGATCAGACTCTTACGGGGCTTTATCAGACGGATAGGATGAGGCGTGCTGTTTATCCTCATGTCCAGAAATCATCCTGACAGGAGAACGTCGAAGAAACCTGCAGATACCTCCACTTTCTACCGACCTGAATGGTTTCTCTTGCCTTAATGAGACAAAAACTACACAGGACGACTGAGAAAGGCAGATTCAGTGTGTGTTGTTGGCCCACATGTGGCCACATGCTGTGTCTATCCGTTGCTTTAGTCTTATAAATAGAAGGCAAACAGACCTGTAAGACAGCGATCAAGCTTTGGGAAACGAGGCCCTTCATTTGTGGGCGTCTTCTCTGTGTGTTTATGTCACTAAATCACATGCTGCTCAATTTACACAACCACTGTTCATGCAGCTAATTAAGATGATGTCTCATTGGCTTTACTGGCTGTTTTTTTTTTTTTTTT
>CAEMYA010002124.1:878098-909936 GCA_903131615.1 Diplodus sargus
TCAAACAACATACATTCAATTCGTGGCTGATGTTATAAACTATGTTTTTAAGGCATAATTCCTCAGCACTGTAAATCTTTGCCAACCCCTGCCAGACTGTTCTGACGCTAACATGGTCAGCAACAGGTGCACACACATACACACACATACACACACATCCACGTCTGATTCCAGTCACCTGCAGCCTGCGATCGCTCTAACTCGCCTCTGACCGTCCGCGGCCACAGTGGGAATAATTGACAGCAGTGGATTGACTGCTGCTGTCAGCGCGTCCTCTCGGATCCGCCGTGAATCCGCAGGCAGAGGCACCCGGATGTGGCGAAAATGTTTGGCGCTCCTCTCCGGCTCTGCGCTGGGAAAACATTTTATAATTCAGGTTAGCGGCTCGCTCCGGTCCCCCGCGCGTCGACCCCCTCCTGGATGTTTTTTCTTTCCAACGATGAGTTGGATTTGAAACGGACCCTTTCAATGTGGATTCGAGGATGCAAGAAGCAGATGAACAGTCTGAAGGTAAAACAGTGCGCGAGGAGCGCAGGAGGAGAGTTGGAGCGCTCGCTGCGGGAGAGAGGGGGCGAGAGCGCTCCTGCGGGTTATTCTCTCTGGATTGTCTGTTTATTCTATGTGATTAATGTGCTCCGGGGTCGTGTCTGCTTCCAGGACCCGGTCCAACTTATTTGAGTGTTAACATTGTAAGCGCTCGTTCTTTGGCTGCGTGATTCTCATGACAGCAGCCGTCAAATCCGCCGGGAAACGAGTTGTTTCAGCGAAAAATGGTTGACTAGTTGGTGTAATACTGTGGTCAAGTGGTCGCTCCGGACCCATGTGACAGCTTGTGGAGGATGCGCTGGATCCAGAACGAGCTGAGAGACGCCAAATGAACTTTTTTTTTTTTTAAACGCGAAGAGGTCCAAACTGACACTGTAGCAACTGTTGTAAAAAAAAGAAAAGAAAAGAAAAAAGCCTTCACAGGTCAAAGTAAAGTCGAGAACAGCAGCTGAGAGTCAGCAGTTGTTATCCAGCATCCTGTGACAGATGTGTGGGATAATTCCCGTTACATCCCAGAGATGTCAAGACAGGCTGCGGTGGTGATTAAATGACAGACTGGACTTGTTATTCTGCACCTGTAGTCGTGTCATGATGTGGGATCCTGCAGATTGAACATCCTCCTCACTCAGACTAGAGGCTGTGAATTTGTTGTCGAAACCAACCTTTCTAAGCAGCAGGGAAAGTGAGCCTGAAGTGGTTGAGTGACTGTGTCTGATTAACAAAACCCCTGACAGTTAAAACGCGAATGAATAAGTTGATTTCTGGCGACAGCTACATGAGATGTGCAGCCATCTTTCTGTGCTGTCCATCTATTTATCAGCTGTTCATTCATCTTTCTGTGTGTGTGTGTGTGTGTGTGTGTGTGTGTGTGTGTGTGTTTTTCTGCTTTTTAAGACACACTGCTAGTGACAGATCAGTTCATGGTTTCATCATCTCAGTGGGAGTTCTGTTTAAGTTGGATGTCCTGAGATGCTGGTTTTAACTGTGACAGCAGTCCCTGATGTGATGCTGCTGTAGAGTTGCGGTGAACCAAAGCGACTGTTTCAAGGGCACTGTCTTTTTCACTCGTGGTTTGCATTGATTTTAATGACTCTCTCTGTCTCTCTCATTCATGCAGGCTGTCCTCTCTCTCTCTCTCTCCCCCTCTCTGTCTCTTCCACACTCCCTTCAAACCGATTCCTCCTCCTCCTCCTCCTCCACCTTTTCTTCTTCTCACTTTCCTGCCCAGCTTATTTTCGACATCTTCCAGTTCAGCCTTCGTCTTCCTTTGTCCTGGTAGACAGATTTTTTTTTAGTACCGGGCAGGATTTTTAATGCAGCATTGCACTGCTCTTATCTGCATAGATTACAAGAATCAGTATCTCCAGTCACATAATTGAAGCTCTTTTTATTTTACCACTTTGCCCAAATTAGATTCTGGCACCTCTCTGCTCACGGAAATGTAAAACTTGTCATTTTGAATTAAAATTCTGATCGTCCCTTCACACTCGCAGCAAGTGATCGCTCTGTGCAGAGAAAATCAAACTCACCAATGTCTGTTTCTTTGCTTCTCTTTCCACTGTGTTGTATAAATAAAACATTTATCATGTTGTTCATCATGAGGATTGATGTCATTATGAAATACAAACCTATTATGTCATAGCGGGAGACATTTCCTGTCTTAACAATATGCTTTTCATTTTGTTAGCAAGAACATAAAATATTTCACATTATAACCAGATATTTTCATGTTAAAGCTATCTGCATGTTTTATACATAAAAAATGATTAGTGTACTCTTCTTCACAGGTTTCTGTGGCCATCACTTTATACAATTACATGATATTCTGAAAAAGTGTATACAGATATATTCAATATATTTTTTAAGTGTTTGCAGATGTTTTTCTTAAAACTCACACTCACAACTTAAAGAAATTATAACCATTTTGTCTCTGTCTCCCACCTTCTCCCTCCAGGGGCACAGTATGCCAGCAACAGAAAGACCACTCCCACCACTGACGCCTCAGCTCTCTGGTCAGAAACCCAAACCCGTCTGCACCAGCTCCAGCCAACAGAGTCCCTGCAGCCCCCGCCCAGCACCGGCAAACCCGTCGGCTCCCCTTCTGGCCTCCTCGGGGCCAACAGCGGCGTACAGGGCCCTGGTGGCACCGGTACTGGTGTCGCCCCGGTTCTTGCTTGGCATGCTGCCATTAGTGCTGCCCGCCAAGCACAGGGCGATGGCGAGAAGCCCGACATGACTTCACCCCCACCGGTTTGCACCACTGGAGCACCTCCTGCGGGTTCACTGGCGCAGAGGAAGAGGCAGCAGTACGCCAAAAGCAAAAAGCAGGGAGGATCCACCAACAGCAGGCCACCCAGAGCTCTGTTCTGCCTCACCCTCAACAACCCGATCCGCAGGGCCTGCATCAGCCTGGTGGAGTGGAAGTATCCTTTAGCCCAGAGAGGCTGTGGTTGAAAGGACGGAGGCTTGGGTAGATTGCTTTATAGAGTTGTGGACGGCTGGTTGGGTGGGGCTTCTTAAATTAATTTTTGACTTGAAACAGTTGACAATAACTTTATTGGTACAATGGAACAAGCTGTAGGCTGAAAGTGCTTGACTTTAACCAGAAAGAAGACATCTTTGTGCAAAAGCTTAAGCGTACTCAAAGGAGTTTTTAACTGGTTGTGAAACCAGATACAGTGATACAAGACCTACATAAGCAAACAAGACTATTGGCAAGAAGATTGGCTTTTTCTAGATCGGTATTCTTAATGCCTGCCGCCTTAGTTTTGAAGTCTCTTTAAAGTCTCTTTAAAATAAATATTGTCCTTGACAGTTTTCCTTCTTTCCAGACCATTTGATATCTTTATACTGCTGTCTATTTTTGCCAACTGTGTGGCCTTAGCCATCTACATCCCCTTCCCCGGAGACGACTCCAACTCGACCAACCAAGAACTGGTGAGTGGAAGCTGGAAATGCAGACACAAGGCTCGGTGATGGAACTGACTGACTGCGGTTTGCTGTAAAAATCTCTGTCGTTGTAGAAAGTACATGTGTGATTGTATAGGTAGCCGTGTTAGAAGGATTTGGAGGGTTTGGTTCGGATTTGTTTGAATAACAAATGCATTTAAGTCAGGAAAATGTTACTTGACTGGTCTTAAGATGTCAGTTTGTCAAAGCCGCCGATGAACTTATTTTCTTACATGTCTCTGGTGGTATCAAGCCATGCAGCCACGCAGGTTTTGTTTTTAGATGCAGATGTACCCGGCTTAATATGCAACAAAGGTTAAAGTAGTTTATCTCACACATGCAGTGAGCTGCTCGCTGCTCGCTGCTCGTGGCGCTGCTTGTCATCAGCCAGATTACACACAAAGGCCAGACACAACACCTTCGCATGGGTGTGATAGGTTTGACGTGGTGGGTTGCGTCAGAGGGCTTTCCCGGCAATATTTGGATGGATGTGTCAGGTTTCATTGTTTTGTTGACACACACACGCAATTACTGGTGCACACACACATGCATACACACACACGCGCACACACGCACACGCCCAGCGGGTCATCTCTCTGTGTGTGTCACAGCAGTGTTGGGCGAGAGCAGCATGGAGGTGCAAAGACAGAGAGGCAGTGAGAGATGAAATGAAATGCCTCCATAATTACAGTGTAATCTGACGGCATCAAACTATAAACAAGTTATTACCATTTAGTACAAGACAATGTACGAATATCCAACACTCCAATGATGTTCTTGTCGAAAATGTGTTTTGTTACCGGCTGCGACAGCGTGGGCTGCTTTTCACCTTGTGAGTCTGTGCGTATGTGTGTCTTCATAGCAAAATTGTGGCTATTGTAGCAGGAACACAGAGGCAGTTTTAAGCACTTTGACAGGTATTTTCTTTTGACATCTTACAAAGATTGACATTCTTTAAACACATGTCTCATTTACACTGGGGACACAGGGGACATTGTGTTTTATAGGCATAATCTGTTAAAAATGTGCTAAAAATAGCTTTCACCAATAAATGTTTATGAAAATGATCAGAATTTTGATGCACCATTAGGTATGTTTCCCCCTGCTGTAATTATCTACCCTGACCTCAAACAATCAGCGCATTACATTGCAGTGTTTAAATTGCTTAAGCTGTAGACCATTAAATAAACGTTTTTTTTTTCTACTGAGCCCACATGCCCGCACCACTTTTTAACACGAAGTGACACCCTTGCACTTAAATTCACGAAATCTGGTAAGTTTACTTAATTTCCATCATGAAAATCTTAGACAGCCAGAATAACAGGAAACACCTGAGTGGGTGTTTCTTTAAAACCAGAATCAGGAGCATCTCGCTTGTGGCTACTTACCTGTCGTATCTCATTCACACAGTGTTGGCAGAACAGGGATATCCTCTGATTTGTTCTGACTTGGACACGACAAAGGTTGTTTAGCCCTGAAGTCATACGATATAAACACCGTGAATTGGCTGTTTTTATTGTGTAGATGCTCAACAACAAGTGAGAGCACATACAAACAAATGGCTCACTTTCTTAATTGGCTTTTATAGCCTACATTCAGACTTTCTGCGTGTAGTGTTGTCATGTCGTCAAAAGGACGATATCACAGCTGTCAGTTACTCACAAAATCCCCAACTCAGAGTAAAAACTCAGTGGCTGACTGCCCCGCAGCCGCTCGCAATCACAGTCAAAGATTACCACCATCAGCATGTAGTTTAACAGCCAGGTCAACTGTTTATTAGTGCGTTCACCAACCGAAAACGAGACAGGAAGCAACCAGCAGAACACAACTAGACTGTTAACCACAAACAAGATCAGTCAGAAGGTGAAAGAGGACACAAACGCAGGTCCATTATGCTCAGCGGAAGTTACGGTGGAGGTTTAACCTCCAACTCCCATCCGCCATCAAATTGTTAAAATTATACTTAATCTGACTTTTAATGTTGACTTCTCTAACTCTACGTAACATCTGGCTTTTAAAAGGAATGCTAAAAAAATGTTCTCTATAGAAAAAATGAGAGCATCGCTTGTTTCAGCCAATAGCCAAACATATGTTTAGGCTCAAGTGACAAAGCCCTCCAGCAGCTGTAGTAGTTGTGTCTCCTGTCCAGGAGCCAAGATGGAACCAGAGCTATACTGAACCTATACGGCTGGACAGAGTATGGTCAATCAGTTCCTGAGGATGTAACTCAGCACTGCTCGGCCTACTTTTCTGTAGTCAAGTCAAAAATATCTACACAGAAAGCTTCTGCTCCCAATGTGTGTGTTTATTCAGTTCACTTCACTATAAATCACTTCGCTTGAGATTTTATAGCCAAAAGAGCAGTTTAGTTTTTTTAGTAGTGCTTTAATCCTGTAAGTGTTGCAATGTCCTCAGAGGACTTTTTCATGCAGTCCAAACATTTGCTTTTTTCTCTCCGGCTGGCGAGGGACCTTCTTAGCTTCATAGGGGATTGTGTGTGTGTGTGTTTGTGTGTGTTTGTGTGTGTGTGTCTGTTATTGCATGTGTGTGTAGTGAGCGAGTGAGAGACGGGCACAGAGAAACGTAGCATGTTCTCTCAACAGATGGGGATTATTCACGCCGTCAAAGTCTATGGTCATCACTCACGGCACAATGTACAGTACGCGTGTGTGCGTGAAAGAGAAAGTATGAATGTTTGTGCAGCTTTTTTCGTGTCTCTGCACCGTCAGAGCGGATGTAAGAGTCACGCTGTATTTAGAGATGAGGTGCCTAATCACCTTTAATTTCTCATTAGTTTATATTTTTTTTGTCTATGCTAACAATTTGTTTGTTTCAGTGGGAGTTGTTTAAAATGTGCTGTTTCACTGACTGTCATATTTTAACAACAGGCTGACAGATACCTCTGAGATAATTGTTGATCTGACTGTCCTCACGTCATCGTGTTGCTGTTGATCTGTAGTTTTACACGCTCTAGATTGTCTAGTTTTTCAGGCTGTGGAGTCTCAGTGCTCTCGATCTTTAATAACATTTTTCGTATGGAGCACAGAATTTGATTGCATATAAAATTGTGTCCAGTCCATAAATACACTCTTTGGCACATTTAATGGAAGCCATTTATTTATTTATTTGTTGTTTTTATTTAAAAGGGATGCTGCACATTAACAAATATTGCTGTAAAAGCGCCAGAATTACCCAAGAGGCTATCTCTCCTTTTATTTCCTTTTATCAAATGCATTTGAACAGTGTATCTTTTCATCGTCCATATTCAGTTGTATATGAACAGTGACAGACATCCACAAATACAAGAACCCAAGAAATGAAAATGAAACATAAAGTGTTCACATTTAAATGAGGAGAAAAATAATCATTTTCCTGTCACTTTGATCGCATCAGTTGAAAAGGTATACATAAATAACTGGGGACCATTTAGTCAGGAATACATCTGTCAGAACTACATCTGCTTTTAATTATAGTTTAGCAGATATACTTTCCATATGAAAAACATCCTTCCATTATGTTGCTGTGGGAGGCTGTGGCCCTAGCCAGGAGATTGTTATCATCTTCTTAGCAATTAGAAGAAGGACCCTCAATAGTAATGTCTGATTATTGTCTGCTATATCTTTTGGCAATGTTCCAAATCAGAAGTGAGGAGGTTCTGAGTGCTGTTATAAGAGATTATAATTAGGTAACATTTGAATTACAAAATGACTATAATAAACTTATTGTAAACAGTAAATAAAGAGGATGTTAATAATAAAAACATCATCCAGGACACCATTATGTTATTCATTAGGTACTATTTAAACTTGTAACTCTGAGGCATAATACAAGAAATGCAAAACTAGGATATTAGTGTCAACAGAAATATGGATGAAATAAAACAACAGTGTGCCGCATCAGATACTAGCTGAAACACGCTACAATAAAATACATTCATGAAGATACATGATGGCAGACTGGAAACCAAATGTGTGAAAGAGTTAACTTGTGGCACGGGACTTTAAGATAGGCATAGATTTTATGTAGTGGTATCCTTTATACACACATGTTTCACAAAGTGGTGAACCTCATTCCAGCCTTGCTTGTGAACAGCTGAGCCTCTCGAGGAAGGCCCTTCCATACCCAGTCATGATACCATCAGCTGTCACCAATGAACCTTTTTACTTGTGGAATGATCGAAACGTGTGTTTTTGGAACATTACACAACTTTCCCAGTTGCCCCTGGGCTAACTTGTTTGCAGCACGTTGCTCGCATCAAATCCAGTATTTATCTATATTTACAAAAATCAATTAAGTTGATAAGTTAAAACATTAAGTATATTGTCTTTGTACTGTTTTAATTGAGTATTTGTCAATAAAGATTAACAAATGATCACATTCAGTTTTATTTATGTTTCACACTGCAGCGTAACTGTATTTAAATTGGGGTTGTAAGGATGAAGTGGTCCTTTAGAGGGAATGCTCCACTTAAAAAAACAGCATTTCAGTTTGAGTGTGACCATAGCAACCTCTCCAACCACACATGCAGCAACATGGCTAAATGCACTACTTCAGTTTGTTGCTCCGTAAGCGAAGTTGTGTTCGACAACAGACATGTATTAGAGGCCATGATAGGCCTAACAGGAGCTCCAATGCAAATACTTTGACGCACTCAGAAGTGTTTTTAAATTCATTCATGCTCTTTGGAACACCGGTTGTCTCGCTCACCATAGTAGTATTTCTACAACTCCCGCTTCATCCTTTTTTAGAAAGCGTGTAGGTGTTGTTTGATCAGCTCCTTGGAGCTGAGGATGGGCAGGAGGAAGAGAAACAGACAGCTGGGGGACTCGGCTACTGCAGCTGTAATAAGTCTTCACATGAAGCCATGAGAACGTGTGTAAAGTGGTTTTATTGTTTGTTTTCTCCTGTCAGATTACATGTACCATATGCACCTCAAATTAGTATAATGTCATTCCACTTCAGTGACTCTACAAAAATATATGGTCAACTGTGGATTTACCTGCTAAGCTCATTTTATCTCATGCTAAAGCTTTTAAATTGTCATACAATGGTGCTTTTAGCTTATTAAGCATGCATTAACATTACTTAGCTGCCAAGTGGACGGCCGCACAAATACATCTTGAGGAATTGCTTAAGAAATAGCAAAAGTTCTACTTATTGACCTTGAATTTCAGGTTGCAAATTTCAGATTTTAGTTTGATTCTTGAGCTGAACCCAATGGCTGCATGAATGGGACAGAGAATGATCTAAGAAATGTATGGGATGATTTGGAAAGAGGTAGAAAAAAGTATATTTGACCTCTAGTTACACTTCAGCCAGCACCTTCCAGGCCAAGTAGCAGCAGCAGCTGCAGCAGCTCTGTTTTGAATATGAATGGTCATCCTGCTCATGGACGCAGAACACATGATTTAGTGCTGCTTTTGAACTCATAAGTGTTTTCAGCGAAGACACGTCACAGCTCGCAGTGAGTTTGTGAGAGCTGTGTAATCTTGCATTTGAGTATGTGTTTTATTTTATGTAAGAGAGTGTTTGCGAGTGTTCAGCAGGAAAGAGAGAGTGTGCATGTGTATGGTGTGTGTGTGTGTGTGTGTGTGTGTGTGTGTGTGTGTGTGTGTGTGTGTGTGAGGGAGAGAGAGTGGAGGTTGAAGGATTAAGCTTGGCAGTGGATTAGTCGTCAGTAAATGCGTGGAGGTTGTAGAGAGAGAGATGGACGGATGGATGGATGGGAGGATTGGTGGATGGGTAGAGAGATGTAGGGCTTACAAGTGTGTATGACTACTGACATGTGACTCTATCTATCTATCTATCTATCTATCTATTTATCTATCTATCTATCTAGATTAATAACATGTTATGCTTATTTAATTACACTGATTTTTCAGGGATAATGTCCAAAAAACAGACATCTCAAACAAAGAGCCAGAAGGTTGCTTCCCTTGACAAAATGCCTGTGGGATTTTTGAATTGGATTTTGGATTGTCAGCAAGATAATCTTCACAGATGAACGCCACATTCATGATTTTTGGAGCATAGATGAGATCGCTAAAAGTAAAAAACTATTGTTAGGCTATAAACAAACTACATTGCTGGTTGCTTGTAAAGACAGACTAGCGAGTCGATGAGTTCTGTGTGATGACGTTTAACGTCCCCGACAACCGCTGTAGTTTCATTTAGCCACTTTTTAGCAACTGCCTTTTTAGGGATATAAATACTTTATAATTGTGGGGTATTTAGAGACATTGTATGTCTTGGACAAAAATTTTAAATCTCTTACGTTTATGTTCAAAAATCAATCAGAAACCCCACTGACTTTGAAAGGAGGGATCTGGAAGTGTGTTTTGCAGGAGTATTTATGGCTCATTCCTGCAACACTTTATTTTAAATGAGGTCTATTCTCAGTTTTCACCGCTTTTGTTATTCAAATTTGTAACATAAATATAAATACATTCACATTATTTGAATTAAATGGGGCCATCATCTGGGGACAAACACACTCAACATAAGAAAGAAATATAAAAAATCGATTCAGTTTAGACTCTCAGCCATCGACCGTAACTGAAATGTGTTCAAACGAGCAGGAGACCTGCAAGTTCCTGAAATAACGTGATGTGTTTTGTTATTCTGCATTCTCATCCTGAGGTCACTGTCAGCTCGTGTTGATACTGCACTTGAATTACTAGTGTATATACCAAACATCACCTGAAATATAACACGCTGGCAGCCGTTTTGAAACGGCTCATGTGGGGCCTGCAGTGTGAATCTTTTCTTGTTTGTGACCTTTTGTTTTGTTTGTTGCTCACACTCTCGTGTCCTGCTCTCTCTTCGTCTCTCTATTACTCTCAGCTAACTGACTCTGTCTTTCTGTCTACTTAACTGCCTCAGTCTCTTCCTACGCTTTCCATTCTCATTTTCCTCTCTGTTTTCTCTCCTCTGTCACTTCCTCTTGTCTCAATTTAACACACCCCGCCTACTTTTCTCTCCTCTCTCCCCTCCACCCTCTCTTCTTGTGCACAGTGGAGAATGATTAATATCCTATTAAGCCGGTTAGTGATTTAGCAGACTTATGACGGCCCCTTTGACCGCTAGCTTACTAACATACACTGCGGATCGGCTCATAATCCTATAAGAGTCCTATATGAATATACAGGGTGTGCAGTTGGAAGTGTGTGTGAGTGTGTCTGTGAGTGAACAGCTTAAAGGCATGTATGTACCTTAAAGTGTACATGCTCGGACAGGACAATACGATCATGATATAAAGTCTATATGTCATTAATGGCGTAGCTGTTTTTTTAGGGGTGTAAATCATCGGTTTCATCAGAAAATGTTATTAATTCTTTGGAAAACAATATGATATATGCCGAGATCAGAAAGTCTGCCACGATACAGTTTTGATTCGATTAAATTGTTGGGCTTGGGATTGACATGAGAGAATATCATCTGCCCATTTAAAAGTGCAATGTGTAAACATTTGAGTTGAAAACATTCCAAAATCAAATCAAGTAGTCAACAGAATTTCAAGAAACATCTCAAATTAATTTCCCATCTTCCCCCATGACGTCTTCATTGTCACTGTAAAAAATCTGTTTGTTGCAAAGAGTCAAATATCACGTTTCACAATCTCACGTTTCAGATTTTTGACCAAAGCCTGACATGTTCGTTATCTTCGGGGCGCTTTACGATCTGGAGTTTAAAATTGAAGCTCTGTGAATATGAACAGAGTCTGGCAACACAGTGTGAGTTATAGATGTCTGAGCTTCTGCTTGTTGAGGAGTTTTTAAGTCTGAAAAAAATCCTTACAATGGCCAAGTCACCATAAAGCATTTCTTATAATACATCAGTTCCAGACTAAATAACAAATGCATTCACATAATGATACTGTCATCTGTAAGAAGAGGTTGTCCCACGGTGATCAGTCCCGTGCACCGTCAGTGAAATTCAGTTCAGCTAAACCACCGGAGCAACAACAGCATTCATTAGTGAAGATTAGTATATAAGCTGAGGTATATACAAGGTCATGTTGGTAAGAGTAAATCTGATCAGAGCAGAGTGTGTCGGCATTTTAGGACCACTGGGCGTGTCTCCTCACACATAGTTTTATTGCTGTTCTGTCTTTACAACTTTTTAACTATTGCTTTTTTGTAATGAGTATGTTGTCTGAGTATCTGAGTAAGAAGTGATAGTTGATGGCTGGTGCAGTCACATACTTTCTTTATGTTGCAGCTTTATGTTTCGTCATGTTCACTTTTTTATTTATGTTATTTCCACGCTGTGCTTATGGTCTTCTTAGGGTAAACATACATGTTTCGTTTTGCCACAAACACAACCAGATTTGTATGTGTCAACGGCCTACATGACATGTCGACATTTCTACAAAGCGTGTCTTATCCCGTTCACTTGTTTTTGACCTGACCTTCGCGGAGGCAGTGGCTTAGGAGTCACAAGCGAGGCAGTTGCCAAGCCGGTGACCGCAGTTAGAGACTGTGTTTCAACATTTGTAAGCCTGAAACCACTGGATATGTTTGAGGAGACCTCAGACATCTTCAGCTGTGTTCGTAGTGACCAAAGCAGCGATTATGATCTAAAACATTATCTGGTCCTAATCCTAACCACATGGTTTTCGGGCCTAAATGTTACCAGTATGTCATCGTCACAACATACGATGTAAAACTGAACCCAAAGAGGCGTCAAGTTGCAACGTAAAGAAATGTAAAGTTTTAATAAATCTGTGGTTTGCAGAAGCGTACATTGCCACATGTAGTCTGCACGGCGATTGGGAATCACGATGAATAATATGATCACGTAGCTCATACAGAAGGAAGACGTTGACTCATTGCCGAGCTCTGTCTGAGCGAGCACCCTCTGTACATATAGAAACCTGGCATGAAATGAAGAGAGAAAGGTGTGATAAATAAAATGTATTGTGCTGTGTGCTGTGGTGTGTGGGCTGTATGAGGGTATCTGAAAATGATATAATCATCTGTGGATAATTAACAACAAGGAAGACAAAGAGATACGATTAAAAGAGTATTTCTGTTCATTACAAGCAGAGAAGCTTTTATTCTACACTCTGAAACATCCTCACAGTATAATAACATGAAGTGGCCCAGTGTACCGGCCCAGTTAACCTGACTGGTTGCATTCAGTCCTCACTTTTGGAGTCCATTTTAGCTGCATGTGGGTGAGTGTTCCCATGGACAGCATGAGTCAGGGATCAGAGGGTAAACAATCTTTCAGCTGATGCAGGGTTGGATATTGGAGTGGACAGCATGGTAACGAGCCACATAATTTTCTAATTAAAAACCATGGGCAGACTCTGCAGCAGGGGTGCTCCACTGTGCCCGAGCTTCATCTTGACACCAAGTCAAAGCACACAACAGAAAACATCCAGGCGTCACCTTTCATGACATCTCCATGGTAATTCTTTTCAGGTTTGGCCTGATCTAAGCTCCAGTTTTGAATGGTCATGTCCACAGTCCCTGTGTGTGTGTGTTGGACAGGTGTGGTTGTCAAGCAGACTGCCTTTTGTTTCACATTAGTTCCAGACATAACTCCTGTATAGGTTTTAGCCCTGTTTGATTTTTATATTACTGGATAAAGGTAGTCATTTAGAGCAAATGGCAATATGACCAAATTGTAGATGATGCAACTTTTTGATGAATGGCCTAAAGTACTTGTTTCCTAGATGTAAGAGCACATGTTTGTTCGGCAGAAGTGTTGTCAAAAATGTTGAAATATCACAAATATTAATTCTGAATTGGTTTCAATACTCCCGTGTCATTCTATTGATACACCAGTACTAGTTCAGTTTTGTCGCTCTCCCCTCCAACAGTGAGTTGACGCATACACCACTGTAGTGGCCACAGAGCCCCGCCCCCTCTCGAGGTAGATTTACTTAGATTCTGTTGTTTTGTGTCTAAACCTAACCAGAGCATAAATGGTCAAACAACATCACAAGATAACATTCAAAAGTCAAATGAACCTAAAGAAATGCAAAGTTTCAATATATCTGTGGTTTACACCAACGTACATGCCAACATTTATTCTGGCGATCCGTTGTTGTTGATGCAATGTGTTTTGAATAATAGTAGTAGTAGTTTGGGCAACAGTCAATCGTAACAAACACTTTAAGAGAGCAGTGTCCTGTCGTAGGTAATGTAATGTCGCATCATGTAAAGTGATTCTTTTGTCTGCACATTTCTCTTTGCTGTGATTTGGAAAGATGTTTGAGTTGGTTGTGTAACAGCAATCATTAGACCTGAAGGCTGGAAGGTGGGCAGGTTAATACAAACCAGCAGTAAAGGAGTGGGTTCATTCAGTCTGTGTGTGTGTGTGTGTGTGTGTGTGTGTGTGTGTGTGTGTGTGTGTGTGCGTGCGTGCATGCATGCTGTGTGTTTTCCTGTATGTGTGTTGTTTATTGCATGTTTGTGACCTCTCTGCCTGAAAAAATGAGGACGACACATGTGCCCAAAGTGTGTGTGTGTGTGTGTTTGTGTGTGTGTGTACATGTGTTCTATCATGCGTGTTATCATGTGTGCATCTATACATACAGTGCAGGACGCCTGTTGATCTCTAACTTGTACACATAGTCTGTGTATGTGTGTTTACACGTACGTGCGTGTGTTGCAATCATGAATGATGTCTCATGTTTGTGTGTGTGTGTGTGTGTGTGTGTGTGTGTGTGTGTGTGATTCTGAGAACAGAATGTCAGGTTGCGTCATTTTTCCCTCCGCCAGGGATTAAAGGTTTAGAGAGGAAGGGAAATGAGAGTCACACTAAGCAGCACATTGCTCTGACAAGCACGTGAGTGTCTGTGTGTGTGCGTGTGTGTGTGCACGTGTGATTTTGTCTGAATGTACGTTTAAATGTAAAGACAGTAACAGACAGGCCGTGTTTTATCGTTTAACAATCTTTGCCAAACTGTAATATGTATTCAGCAAACATCCTGTTTTGATGATGATTTCAGACATATTGGATACAGTATTGGGGATCAGCTGACATTATAAAGCATCTAAACCGAGAGAGAGCGAAAGAGAGGGATCAATTGATTGCATTGGTGATCAGAATACGGAGACTGGTCGTTGACCTAGCAAGTTATCAGCCTTCAGGGCAGAAAACACACTATATACACATCCTCACACACAATCTGCAAATGTTTGTCATTTTGTAGTAATTTCAGTCTGTTTGTTCGCCGGTGAAATGTTTCTATTTTGCATGTACTATATGTGTGTGTAGGTGGGTGTGAGGAAAGATGTAGGCGTCTGCAGTATAGGAGGTGATGCCCTTTTATTTACAGCCAAAAGAAAGTCTGGATGGTGTGTGTGTCTGTGTGTGGTACATGTTTGAATACTAAGCTGGATTTTTATTAAATACTTACAGTGGTAAGTATTTTACTGTATTATTCAAAGTCAAGTGTTACATTCCTGCCAAGTGTCGGCCAGTTGACAACTGATTAGACCGTGTTGGACCGAGTCCATTCATTTGATGTTGACGGTCAGGAGATCAAATCATACAGTGCTCGGTGTTCAAGTATTCAAATCATCTATCTTGTAAATCGCTGTTTGTTCTTCTCTTTCAGATTATTATAAACATTGGAAAATTTTTACGACTGGAATCAGGACTGTTAACAGTCAGCGCATTATCCTTAGAAATTACATCCATATTAGGCAATTCTGTCGGTCGTGATTTATGTCCAATGCTCAGGTAAAAATTTGCGTGGTGGATGGGTGTGTGGTGAGTTTGACTTTTATACAAGGTGTTGGAGTTTATGTCCCTTGGCAGATCTGCAATTAGAATTAGCCTTGACATTGTGTTTTTTTGGTCGTTTTTTTGTTTTGTTTTTACCGTAACCACAATCTTTGGTTAATCTTAGTGTTTGTATGTGTAAACTACTGTAGATGAAGGTATTTGAATAGGTACAATATATATTACAATTAAATAAAGTTGTAATTTTATATGTACATAGATAAAACATGACGTGTATACATAAAACAAATAAAATTGAATATTTTTACATAGCAGATACAGTAATATCTAATATAAAAGTAAAAAAAAGTGTAACTATTTAATTTGTGGCTTAGAATTGCATGGTGAGAGGCTTTTATTCACATAGTGATTATGAAACTTTTTAATCAAGTCTTCACATTGTTTCTCCACCAAATGGCACTTGGTGTTCCACTGCTTGTACCCGCAAAGGGAAGAGAATGAACCACCAGGCTGTGATCAGATAACGAGTGATAACACTGCCCACACACTGGCCTTCAACAGAAATAGAATAGGTGCTAAAATTAGTTCATTATAAGCATAAAATAAGTCTTGGATGAACTGAATCAAACTAACTCTACAGAAGTGATTGGATTGGTCTTTGTCACTCGATTATATTTCCATAAATCTGTAGGAGACTTTTGATTATTATCCAAAGGCTCGTCTCATGATTTACCAGATTGGCAGAAACCTGCAGCATTAAGGGACGGATGGCAGGATGGATGTATTGATGGAGGGATGAAAAAGGGATGGAGAGTGGGTGGGATAGTGTGAAGAAGACCATAGTTAATTTTCTTAAAGCTTCAATTTCCCTGTTGGTTTACACTCTGTTTAAGCTTACTCACTTTCCACTTGCCAGGTCTGTGTATGTGTGTATGTGTGTGTGTCTGCGTGTCTTATGAAATATCCACAACCGCATCATGCTTTAGGGGTGTGTGTGTGTGTGTGTGTGTGTGTGTGTGTGTGTGTGTGTGTGTGTGTGTGTGTGTGTGTGTGTGTGTGAGTGATAGAGGGCAGTTGTGTACTTGGCTACCACAACCATGAGCAGAAAATAAAGGACATGTGTGAATCATGTGTAAACCTATTTCCTAAACATGTGCATTGCTGACAAAAGAGCGGTGATATGTTCAAGGTTATTGTCTGTTATGAGCGTGCGTGTATGTGTGTGTGAGCCCAGGTGTGTTTAACAACCATTCACTAGCCCTGGCCAGTTGGGTTTTAACGACCCACGAGTGGCCCTAACGACTCTGAAACTCAGAGCTCACACATGTCCTTAACAACTCTGTAAGGACACTCCCACACAGAGTTTAAAAGCAAACTCCGAATTAGAACTGAAGAAGTTAAACGTCTTCATGAAACTGAAACAAGTCCAGTTGCCTACAATAAAGCACTTAGAATGACAATGACTTGGATGACTAAAAACCTTCATCAGCATGTTTCAGACCCAGGAGAGAATGCTTCATTAAAAGAGGAGGAAACAATTGAAGCCTCTAATCAATGAAAACATTTTCGCTCTTCTCTCGCCTGGCTGGCTGTAGCACTCTCCTGCTGTTGATCTGATTGGTTGAAGTTAGCCTGTGATAGACGGATTGTTCATCCAAATGAACTGTCAAGTATATTTTTAAAAATGCCTTCCCTTTTTCCAACAGTGTGTAGCCACGCTATTCCAGGTAGTTCTGTAACAAACTAGATAAATTATCAGGAGTTTCATATTATCTGCTTTTCATTGGTATTGGTGAAATTATCGCATAGAATTATATACAAAGTCAAATTTCTTTCATTGACTTAAGAAACAAAGCATTTACACATGCCGATACAATAAGTCGTATGTATCTGTTAATTTTTTTGTTTTTTTTATCATCAACCAATGTGCACTGAAGAAGAAGGGGAAGCACCCAGCATGCATATGGGCTGAAAAACATCCATCATGCGTCACTATAAAAAAAACATCATCTAGTGCATCAGGTTGACGTACAGGTGCAATTAATAATACTAACAATGTCTCAGTTCCATTTAGTATCTCAGTGAGCCAAGACAGTGAGCCAGTGCGCAACACGAAGAGCCTGAAACTGGCCAGCTGAGTGGGATTACACTAAGTCTGCAGTGAAAAGGGTCTGTTTAGTAGTTATTAAGAAAAACAAAGCATTAGTTTCAGGTGTAGTGACGCATCACTGTGGCAGGTGGGGACAAAAGCGGTGTCCTTCATTAGAAAACATTTTTGGGTCAGTGTTTAAGGTCAGGGTTAGGCAAGTAGTGGCTATAGTTAGGGTGAGTCTCTAGGAAGCGAATCTCAGTCTGTGTAATTTGTGTGTGTGTGTGTTAGTGTGTTTGTGGAGTCTCTGTTGAAGTAGCCCTCAGGACATCTGCAATCGTGTGGCTTTATTAGAGTGCAGTCCCATCATTGTGAGTCACTTCCTTCCTTCTCTGAGCTGTCACTCCTCTTCATCATTATCATGTGTTAAATATAGACTCTCTGTATAACTACAGCAAACATGCTCAAAAATATGCTGCCTATTAAATTAATAAGGGAGCAAACGCTGAAGAAGAAAAAAATATTGGTTTCAGTGAGTGAGAGCAAAAGACTCATCAGAAAATGCTTTTCAGCTGTTCTCGCAGAACAGATTGTGAGATTTCCTTTCCATTTTTTTTTTTTTTTTATCATAAAACACTTGTTTGGGCATGTCTGAGTGTTATGCAAGTGTTTGTGTGTTTTAAACTGAGCCCAGGGGCTTTAAAGGTTTTTAGGCCGCAGGGTGAGAGAAGGCCAGATGTCAGGAGGACTGCCTCCTTAGCACCCAAAGGCCCAGGGACAGCGACAGACACTGCAGGGAATATGGGACGCAAATACACAAGCGCACACGCCCTTTCCCTCACTCTCTCTCGCACACACACAGACAATGTAATTCTAAAGTTTTAAATTCCAAAACCACATTTTGTCCAGACATTAGCCGCAGAGCAGAGCACACTACTTAATTATGGCAGTGTTAAGCCTTCTACGCCAGACCAAGGGACTAAAAACACTGTGTTCCACTGGATTTGACCCAAATTGCTATCAGCTGAGTAGAAGCTAATAGTGAATTTTACTGAAAATATAAATTTTATGCACATTTAAGCACAAAGTGTCGCCAAAGTTAGTGAACAAGTTCCCACCTGAACCACCAGAACAACCACGTGCTGTTTCATATGAAAATCTGTCTTAAAATACATATACATGTTTACTTCAGCACTTTTATTTTGTCAATATAGAAGTAGGAACAAATACTAATACATTCAAAAGAAAACAAACATTCAAGAAATCTGTTAAAATGCTTCATAACAACAAAAGGATCTCCAAACTGGGGCTGTATTAGTTTTTACTGTCTGGATTAATCATAAACATGTATCATCTCTTGAAAAAGTAACCTGAGTGAAACAAAGCAAATATTTTGCTATAGCTCTGTAGAAGCTCTGTGTTTGGATACAAATGTATATTAATGGAACCAAACTGTTCAATATGAATAATGAAAGTGGTAGTAGATTGAATGAACAGGAAATGTGATGAGGAGATTATCTTTTACAGCTAAGCAGATTTTATGGCCGTGTGGGATAAATGAGAACTTAAATCTCTTTGTAGCGTACAACAGTTTTCTCCTTTGCAGCAGGATGTTTGGCTGTGTGAGTTAAGAACTTCAACCTGCAGCACGTCTGTCTGGCTGAAATCTTTTTTCGTCTGGCTCTTGTATAACATCTGAGTTGCTGTCAAGACTTATTTACACTGTTCTGCGATCACACCCCTTTATTGTGCTTTCAAGGTTGTAACTAAGGCTTTATTGTTAACAAAAAAACAAGCACCACCTGCTGCCACTTTATATTCAGAACTGGGAGGCTTTTATTATGAAGAAGCCTATCAACATTGCAATATTACTGTAGATGCTGCAATGAACATATTAAAGAAGCAATGATTTCATTCCAAGATTGTTTTTCTGCATGTAAAATCTAGCTGAAACTAAAGTAGACTTTACTGGCAACAGGCATGACAGGGCTCACATTCATCAAAATGATAAGAACCACACTAGAAAACGTATTAGTAAAAAAGGTCTGCACAGAGTGTAAATATTAAGACTCAAGCTCTAAATTTGACTGTATACCTTATGTGTAACGTTTTCCTTTCCACTTCCTGTCTTTGTCTTTTTCCTGCCTGTGTTCTCTGTACGCCTGTGTTTCATTAGTAAATCAGCCTCTGTGTGTTTAACTTTGTTTTTTTCGCCTCAATTACTTATTAGTGTTAGATTCCTTCGCGTTGGTGAAGGTGTGAATTTTCTTGCTATGCCAGGACCTGCACACTCTGAAAATTGGGATTCAAGAAATGAAAGGAAGAAAAGAGGGAACCTGCAAGGGATTTCAGACTTATATGATATGATATGAACTTGTTCTAGTCAGCTCAGAAAGCAGATTCCAGCCAGACTGCGGAGGAGAAAGATATCTAGGAGGATGATGTTGATTAAAAGCAGGATGCTCTCTGCATTTGTTTATGTAGGAGAAAGTGAACACATGCATGTGTTGATGACAGTATGGCAAATTTTAGGGAGGGACCATTAGCTGGACCTGTTTGTGGTTCAGGCATCTAAAACAACGTTTTGGGATTTGGATACATGTAGCTTAATAGGCATGTCCTGTTTTTGACTCAGTTCAGATGAGATACAGTTTAATATGCATTTGTGGAATAACAGATGTGTTTAATGAAAGTGTGAAGCTTCCGTGGGTGTTCCCCATGCATGTGCTGCACATACGTATTTTAACTAGCTGGGTGTTTCTATTCATTGTGCTGCTCCTTCACCTCATTTTACATACAGCACAGCCCGCTGCTGTGACAACTGTGGCCATGGAGACCTGTGGAGTATCCCAGGAGAAGGCTCTCAACAGGAGGAGAGAAAAAGATGGAGAGAAGAGACGAAAGGCAGGGGAGTGCGAGGAGAAAGAAAGAGAGGAATGGCAAATTGAGAAAAGGACAACGAGGGCTGGAGAGTGGTCAAGAGAGGGCAGAGAAGTGCGAGCACAACAAGAAGGAGATAATGAGAGTGTGAATGAAGGAATGACAGGAGGGTGAGGAAGAGGAGGAGAGGTTAATATTGTCGGTGAAGAACTAATGAGAGAGGAGAATGAGGGTGGTGCAAGAAAGGGAAGGATTAAAAAGGAGGAGAGAAGGATTTATGATGTTGAACACTGAACTGCCAATTCCAGTAATGATGAGCAGCTTTGTGGGTTTTCTGTGTGTACGTGTCATCACTTACTTACGCCTGTAGATCGATGAAGTCACATCAACCGACACGCCACTGTTTCTGTTTTGCAGCGAGGCTGATCTCTGACGCTGATGTGGCGGCCCCTCAATCTTAATACCGACTCTGGATTAGTGACTAGCTTTTGGTGGTCCGCCAGTGCCGAAGCTGGCTGTTTTGACTGCGTTTGTGGTCATGCACGCTGTTTTGGCTCCCGGATTATGACTGTCCACGTCTAAAAATAGACACTAGCTAGTATGGGCTTAATTGGAAAACCAGTAGAGAGAGCAGGAAGGCACAGAGAAGGCACACGGAACTCGGCTGCTGCAACCATCGATAAGTCTGGACCGATGCTGCCACAGAGCAAGCAGAGATAGAAAGAAGAGAATGAGGGATGAACATGGAGTGAAACACAAAACCTTTAGTCACTCTGGCTTTTGTGTTGTTATTCTCTTTCAAATGATCCAATAATGGTTGCAAACCTTGTATGTATTTTACCTTTTTGATTCGAAAGAAAAACTGTGTGTGTAACTAATACTAACACATGGGCCAACTCACAACAGTGTACTTTACTCCATGATTTGGTCACATGTGGCTCTCGACACAAGCTGACTGCCAGGGATAAAACTAATACTTAAACTCAATATTTCCTCACCCCCTGCACAGAAAACCATTGTTCCTTTTGACTGTGGTGCTCTGCCAACAACGTTGCACCTGATGTTGAAATCAAGTTTCACTTTGTGCACTCAGAAAATGAATTTGCCTAAAACATTGATTTCATGTTCACGTTTAATGCAAACTTTGTGAATCATGTTGAGTCAACGTGTATAAATTGAATAACTAGATGTGTGATGTATATACAGCAGACAGACTAACAAGTTTAAATGCATCACTTTTATGTTTAGTACTTGAATAATTAACACACATCATGTTTGTGTAGAAGTTCACCTTTGAAAATAAAAAACTATAATATTCTTTAAGTGGTTCTCGCGGTGTAGTGAAAAAGTAAATCCATCACTAACCGGTCAAGATTTCTCACTTTAGAGTGTTTGCTTGCTGTTTCTTTTTGACTAAGATTTGGCAAAAGGGTGTCTTATTTTTGGTGAAATAAAACATTCAGCCGATAAAATGTGTATTTCCACAAGTCCAATCTAGTTGTGCTACAGCCTTGTGACATCAGAGAGGATTTTTGCACAATCCATGACAACTGAGTCTTTGGTCAGCATTAAGCTTTCTCTGACCACATCTACTGCACAGGTTGAACTTTGCATCATGCTCCCTACCCGGATTTTTTGCTGGTCAGCCTTTGGTTTAAACTCAGCTGAGAACGTCTGTGCAGCTCAGGCTGACTTCGCCCCCATTAAATGAGAGTTTAATAATTAGACCGTGGCAATTACAGTGTTCTCCTCTGCATCCACATCTCTACATCAAACTTGATATCACAGGACAGACTTAAGTATCCGGAGATGAGCGAGATCTGCAGATAGAGGGAGAGGAAGGGGGAGAAACATAGAAACAGACAGAGAGGAAGAAGGAGGCAGACAGAGGAATAGGGACGCCAAGAGGGAGAGACATGAGGGAAGCAGACATGCTAGTGAAGAGAGGCGGGAGGCTGACAATTTCAATCACATCTCTCTGCCCTACTGTGTGCTCCGGGACGGAGTAGGATTATTGACAGTCATACTTCCCTCCTTGGTTCCTTTCGCTGTTAGAAGAGTTTAACAGAAGTTATATTAGAGATAAGAAGCATCAACCCAGACTTTTTACACTTTTTTTCTTTATGTGAAACAAGGTACGTAGCAGCTATGTGGGACAACAGATGATTCATAGTAAATTGAGATGATATTTAAAATACCTGCTTTTATTGCCGCAATTATTATCCCATTTAAAATATATAGTAGAAGGGAAGTTAAGCGGGCAGTGACCACAATTCAAGCTTTTCAATATTTGTGCCTCAGGGACTATGCGTTTTAACATTTGTAAACATGACATAACTGGACATTTTTAAGGAGACCTTGGGCCAATTTCCAGCGATGTTGGTGGCAACACAATATATTATATTTTTTTCAGGAAGTCAGGACATTTCCTGCTGTGTTTGTAGCGACCAAAACAGGATTGTCTTTAAGGCAAAACATGATCTTTTCCAAACTCTAACAAATTGTTTTTTTGTGCTTAAATGTCGCCAGAGCGTGAGCACAGCTTTGTCACAACATAAAATCAACAGTTTATCCTCGAGAAACGTTGCAACATAAAATGTTAACTTTCACAATATTTCATCTTTTTGACATGCTTGTATTTTGCCAAATTGTTGTGTCGAATCTGATCGTCAAACCTTCATACTCGCGGAAAACGTGCGGCTCTCACCTGCAGTGACCAGACAGAGGATGTGAAGAATATTAACGTCCCATTGAAGCATCCATAATATCACCACTGTTAATGAATATAACATGCAGAGAGAGAGAGAGAGAGAGAGAGAGATGGACAGTTGTGCAAAGGAGACCTAATTCCTCTGTTAACAGGCTGCACTTTCTGCCTTTGTGTGTGTCATGATAATCCTACTTTACTTTTTAAATGTGATTTTCAGAGAAGCTTAGAATATATTATAGGTTTAGATGAGTGTAAAAGGACTGACGCGTCAGAAGATGCTGTGTGTTGAAGAAAAACCCTCCATCAGTCTCCGTGTAAGAAGAAGAAGAAATAGAGCACTAATGGCGATGATGTTGGTGGCCGTGTTGTACAGCCCGTGGTTGTGTTCTGAAGCAACGAGCAGCACATCCTCAGCCTCTCCGGCCCTCATTAATCTTATTAAGACCAATGGGAACTCAGGCTAATGGGAGCTGATTAGCCTGCTTCTGGCCGCCTGGCTGATTCACCTACGTGCACCCGTTTACGCGCGCATGGCCTCAAACACACTAGCACACTGACAGAATCACGCTGACACACTCTCCCTCTCTCATGTGAGAACAAAAAGACGTCCACATAATATATATTCATGCATGAAAAAGTAGGGTTTGTCACAGAAAGCGAGGCAGAGCGGAGACACAGTGCCCGTCAGAGTTATCGTGTCATCTCAAAGGTATTGAGGTTTAAATGCCATGTTTGCTCCCCTGTACTCACATAGTGCAGCTGGTCATGCTTTTTTTTTGTCCTTACCAATGTTGCTCTGATTAATTACCATGATGTGAATATATAAGGTCGGAATTATTACCATGCAGATTTTCATTTTCCATGCATATAGATGTATGCAAATTATAGGAAAACAATATGATCAGCACTGTCTGGGTAAACTAACACATTTTTAGAGATACCCGTTGAATGGATTGGCATGACATTTTGTATAGATAAGCCTATTCATTCTGCTCAGGGGATTAATCCTAATAATGTTGACGATCTGCTCCCTTTTCTCTGGGCCATCATGGGATCAACTTTTGACGTTGTGCACTACTTTGTTTTATGACTAAATACCTGCAAAACTAATGAAGTCTTCCCATGAACCTCAGCTGTCCTTTTTGTTTTGTACAAATGACCAAATGTAACATCCTAACACCAAGCTAAATTTAACACTAGCATATTAGCATTGTCACTGTGAGCATGTGGGTATGCTAGCATTAGCATTGAGGGTAGCCTAAAGCACTGCTATGCCTATACATCTTCACAGACGTCCATGACTGTAGATTCTTGTCTCTTGATACAGTTTTCTTTCATAAAGGTGTAGTCATTTCTCTGGACGTAAGCAGAGGAGGCTTTTGATTCAGTGGATGCGCCCTGACTCAACTGCAAAGAGCTGGAGGAAACCTTAGTTTAACCTTATTTTACATCATGTGGGCTGTTTGAAAGGTGATACGTGCTCTACAACAAAATAGGAAGATTTATAGACTTAAATGTACAAAGAAAGTTCACCTGTATATAAGAGATAGAAAACACGCAAATAATATAAACAAACAAAATGAGTCACTATGGACTGATAGTTCCATTTTACAGTTTAGTTTGTAGTGGTAAAATCCTGCATTGGTTCACTGCAATAACTTTCTCATTAGAGACAGCTTGACACCTCCAGGAGAGTCACAAAATTTCACATAACCACAATCCTAGTGACAGACGAGAGTCTCAGTGATTATGTGGAGTCTTACAATTTGTTCCTGTTTATCTGTTTTTAAGATTCAAAGGTTTTATCTGTCACCAAGTCACTCAAAAACCTGTGTGTTATGAAAAACAGTTATAAGGACTTTAGCAAAAAACAAAATGTGATATACAATTTAATTAAAAAGATAAACAATGTATATATATATATATATGTGTGTGTGTATATATATATATATATATATACATATATATATATATATATATATATATATATATAAATACATAGTGTTTGTAGTGTATTGGTTGTTGTGGAGGTGGGCAAACTATAACATAAACTGCAGTGCAAAGGATTCGATGAGTACGATCTGCTAGATGAGGCTGAGGATACACAGGGGTCAGAGATCAGAGTTCACCACCCTGATGGCTGGAGGAAAGAAGCTTTTGTTTTTTAGTCTCTGTGTGGTGGACTACAGAGGAGCTTTCCTGAGCGTCGAAGCTTCAGTAGTATATTGCTGCTGTTGATGAGGATCCTTCATAATCCTACTTGCTCTGCTTCCAGTGTGGATCTCTGAAGTGGCTCTATGGGCCTGAGTTGAGCAGACCCTAACCCCACAGCATCTTCTTCTGGTCTGTAATAGTGTCTTTGTTGGTGTGAAGAGCTGTAGGTTTGGAAATCTAGTTCATGGTGTTTCTGATCCTTTAGGCAGGACAGATTTGAAAAAACAGTGTTGAATACATGAAAACATATAGTTTTGTTCTTTAAAAAATATATTTCCTGTTTACATCATGTGACTCAGACTGACATCATTGCACCTCTAGATCACAGACAGAGCATTATGGGATGCTAAAGTACCTGTTGGGCAGAGTGGGGGATGACCAGGGTTAGACTAAACACACACACACACACAGGCATGAGCCACATGGCATTGAGCGTTATGTCAGCTCGTGTTAGTGTCACTGTGTGTAGCGACATCGAGTGAACCTGCATATTGTTCTGCATTTGTGTGTGTGTGTGTGTGTGTTTGTGCCCCAGCTGATCTATTAGGTAGGTCAGGCATGATGATGGTGGTGGGCCAGCCCTGGTCTCTGATCAATTTTAAGCACACACACACACACACACACACACACACACACACACACACACACACACACACACACACACACACACACACACACACACACACATTGGTATATACAGAATCAGAACAAGGGGAAATACCTGATAAACACAAAGCTAATCCATCATGTACAGTAGTGAAATCACGTTGTACACGAACATTACTCGGTTATTTTCCAGCTGTTATACAGTTAGCAACCTGTGACCTCCTGCACTCACTCTCACACTCTCAAATTGTGATTTCTCATATTAGACTTACTGCAAATAGAAGTGACTTGACACTCTCTGGATATCTCACACCTGCCTACCTGATTACTCGTATTCTCTGACTTTGCTACTTTGTTATCGTGACTTTAAATGTGTAAAATATATATGGTATTTATAGTGTAATGTATATTGTGGTTGCTGTTTTCAAAAGAGTACTTTTTTCTGGTTACTGTCAAAACATTGAATACTCAGTAGTGGAGAAACACATTTATTTAAGTAAAACTGACTTGACTGATAATAGATTGGATTTAAGGGGGACTATGGAGTTTTAGAGAAGAAATTCAAACTCATTTAGACATCCAAAAACCTTCTGCTTTGGCGTATTTGTGGCTCAAATTGTCTGAGTCATGTGGACCAAGCCACTGGAAACTACAAGTTACAAAGCATGGTGGTGCCCAAGACACACCTGTACCTCCAGACTCTTGAAGCTCCCCACTGACATCGTGCACTCTCCCGTCATCCCTTTACCATCACAACTACATGCATCACCTAGACACTGACTAAACTTTACCTAAGCCTTTAAAAAAACCTAAGCTTAACCCTCAGACAGCCCTCTGAAGAATGAAGGACATGATGAAATGTCCTTACGATGTCAGAATTAATATCAGAATGGACGGTGTTTTGTCTTGCACCATTTGTCTTGCATTTCTGCCCCACAGTCTTTCTTTCAGTGTGTTAAACAGCAGCTGACGTTTGTCAAAGCCTCTCCTCGACATGAACAAAGACTGATGAGAAGAAGGGATAGAGGAGAAGTCAGCGGCTTTTCATCTTTATAAATAATCAGTGGACGAAACAATATTGAGTATCTAAACTGCTTTTGAGCCACATGATCAAGCACAAACATCACATTTTACAATTGAGTGATTTTGGCTTTTGATTCAAGCAGTTTTGTCTTATGAGAGGACCAACTGCACAAGGTTTATAGCAAAATCAATATCAATTTGTGGTCATATGCAACTCTTGTATGGTTGAAATACAAGAAATGATGCTGCATAATTTATGTGGAAGGTTCAGGACTAGTTTTCTGTATTAGCAGCTGCTCATCACCACAAGTGAGACAAATAAACCCATTCGCACATCAGCAGGAGCTCAAGCTGCTGGTTCCTTACATTTTTTAAATTTCTTTATTATTGCCATTTTGTAATATGATCTGTGAGGCAACTGAAGGGCACATTGCATTGGAGATTGAGGGAAAATAACCACTGTCTTAAAAGTATTAAAAACACTCTCTGTTTCGGCTTTCTGTTGTAACGGAATAGTTCAACATTTTGAGAAATATGCTTTGCTTTCCTGAGCTGGCGATAGCATCCAATTCGATGTTCATATTTCCCACAATATCAAAGTGTTCCTTTGATAAAACGATAAACCTTCAGACCCACTGGTGCCAGCGGAATGAGGGAGTGTTGACCGGCTAACATCTCATTGAGTCAATCTGATGTAAAGAGGATTAGTCGTCAGCTGTTTGCTAACATCGTTGTTTCGGGTCTCATTACCTTTTGCATTCAGACAGCTATGGACACATAATCAAGCAGTGCCTCTGTGTATTCATGCTGTGACTAGTGTTTTCTAAATGCCACATGACTGCCGTATCCACAGAAGAGAATTGAAAAAATGAGTCGAAATCAGGATGGATACAATCACATTCAGATAATTAATTAGGTGGTCATTTGTGGTGGGACAGTGTAAAAAATGAACTTGTTAGTATAACTGCAAAGATTCACACAACATAATGTGGCACTCGGAGAGTACAGCCAACTTGCCACTGCTGCCACCAGTCTCTTAAAGAGGGACTGTTTTACAGCCTGATGCAGTGGGTCCAGTGCAGTAAGTGCACAGACAGCTGCTATGTAAGGCAACCTGGCTGACCCGTTGTGAAGTTTATCATGTTCTTTTTTACGATGCCCCCCATTCTAACCCCAATTCTGTCCATATTTCTTTTCTTGTTCTCCATTGCCTTTTTACTCTTGTATCCTTCATTCCCTTCACTTGCTGTCTCCCTCTTCCTTCTCCTTCTCCTGCTCCTCTACTCTTATTTTCATCTCTGTGCCCCTGCTGTAATCTGGTTACTGTAATCTTTTACTTCATCAAATGAGTGGCTGCAGTTTTACAGCCAAGGTCAAAAGCAGCACAAATATTTTTAATAACGGATGGCTTCATTTCAGACCCTCACAAAGTCTACATTTTCCCCTAGAGAAATAAACATTTGGTCAGGGTTTTTATGGCAGCTGAAAACATTGTAATGTCTCAAAGCTTTACTTTTTTTTTTATTATACATCCTTGAAATGTTGCAGATATAATGGGAATATTGTCTTTAGATAAGATTATGGCTTCTCTGGGGTCGACGTATTTGCATTTTTAAAGATTTTGTTATAACAGCTGTGTGCACGAGCAGGCAGGAGTTCAATGTTCTGTTGTTTACGAGCTTCAGTGAATGACACACGACAGTTCAGAGGTGCCATCATTTGTTTTGATTTTGCTTGAGCAGCCTGTCTTGTTGGAACACCTTTTTCACAAATGCTGTGTGTTTTATAGTGTAATCGCTCTCTGTTACACACTCATTTGGCTTCGACCACCTAATGGTAATTATGTTGACATCATGCTTTAAAATGACTAGTACAAACAGTGTCTAACTGTTGACTGTCAACAAAATATACAATTAATTACTGGCTTTTGAATTTGCTGCACTGTATTGGTTAACAGCAGTTTGTGGATTTTAAAATTAAAACTTGATTGAATCAGGAGAGCAGAATTATTCAATGAGGGGAAAGCACTGATGCATCAATGTGTTACTCTGACTCATCATATGACAGTTGACACACACACACACACACACACACACACACACACACACACACACACACACACACACACACAAACAAATTACTTATGTAGTGGGATATCTTTACACGTCATGAACACAACTCACAAGCTCCGTTGAAGTTTGGATACAAAAGCCTGATTTTTGATTCACCTCTGCCAGATACAATACAATCAAACTGAACTCTTGAACCTCAGAAACAACTTATTGTAAAACCAGGCATTTATGTATTCAGATAAGACATTTTAGGAGATGTTCATCATTAAAGCCATCATAATATAGGGGATGAAGCTGAATGACATGTAGTAGAGCCCCGAACGTCTTTATATTCGCTGCACATCTGTTTTTAACCCACACCGTGATTGACTACTCCTCTTGACTGAGAACCTGCTCCGCAGTCTCCGTGCATCCGAAAACATCATCGAGGACATTTTGTCCGTCCTCTGTACAGAGACTACTCTCTCTCTCTCTCTTGGCTTTAGCAACCAAAATGTCTTGTCCAGCTCCCAAAACAGGGGATTTAGGGAGCTTACAGGACGCACTGCCGCTCCTTAAATCAATTAAGCTGCTTCGTTTTGTCTCTGCTTTGTGTGCCTGTGTGGTGCTTTGGTTAGTGGAGAGGAAACATGTCTTAAAGCCCAGGAAGGTAAAGGTTCAAGGGAAAGGAGGACAAGTGCACTTAGTCCTCCTGCCTTTACTACAAAGGTAGCTAGTGGCATTTGAAAGCTGTAGAACACATGAATGTAAAGTCACTCCATACTGTCTCTGAAAGGGTCTTGAATGGTCTTTGACATGCGGTTGAATGAAGCATAACTGTGAGGCAAAGGTAAAGGTAAACACAGCCCACAGCATGTTGTATGTTGGCCCCTTTGATGCTTCAAATCATTCAAATGATGGGCCAAATGATCTGCCTGCATCAGTTTTCACTGATGCAGGCAGATCATTTGTCTGACTGAGGACTAGCTGTACCAGAGGTAGTTGTCTTAAGTATCCCAACCTCAAGTCTCATTCTCTGCCCACACATGAAACAAGCCTGATTTCCATGGCAACGTTATCCCTATCACAGCTGCACTACAAGCGCAGAAGGAGATCACCACCATGCACTGGTGCAGTGTTCTTCACTCCGCTCGGACACAGGGAACAAGAATAACCAAAAACTTCAACTGTTTCTGTTCAGCTTTTGGGAAGCAGTTTACATGAAACAACACAAACAGCTCTCCAGCTCGCTAGAACACATCAGTACGGCTATCGCATTTCCCAGTCTCCTCCTCGCTTCTTACAGAACAATGGGTGGTCTAGAGAAGAAGGTTGAAGGGGTTCAGGTGCCACTTGTCGTCACTCTCTCCCCCTCCTGGTCAGCACTCGACCCTACTGTAGTGCTGTCACACAGAAACAGCTCCAGGCCTGCGCCACGTTACTCTCACACTCACTTTCTTTCCAGGAACAATGCAACAGACTAATATGTATTATGTAATGTCGTGACATCATGCCACCATGCCATGTGTATTACAGATGTCATGAATGAATGTAATAGGTCAGAGGACAAGTACTCTCTTCTGCTCAGATGGGGACTTTAAATGAGCACAGCATTTGCTAAAACTTGTTTCAGTCATGACCCCCAGAAAAAACAGGCTGGTGTCAGTTTTGGCCGTAACTGTTTTATTTTGAGATATATGGTTAAACACAGTTGTCTGACCTGTCTGATGTCTCCCCTCCAGTATCTTTAAAATCTGCTCAACAGCGACATCCTGGACTAACTGCTAGTTTAGGGTAAACTCCTCTTTAATCTGTGGCCCTGAGGCTAGTTTTTGTAAGTAACCGCAATTGGTTTTATGTCACTGGTACATGAAATGTAATGTTAAAACAATTCTAGAATATTTTAAAATATTATGAGAATATTTTAAAACTAGCTGGCCTACACTTAAGCCATAATTCACTCCTTTCACATGTGAAGCAGCTGCAGAGACGGAGTTGTTTGAGCAGTAATGCACTTATGCACCAACTGCTGTCTGCTGCACTTGTTCTGGCAATGTTGATTCATGTTTTTAATTTTTTTCTTTTCTTTTCTCTTCTTGGTTTGGTGGTTGAAAAAACATCTTTTGTCTTCGTTTTATCCTGCATTTGTATAATCAGAGAACAACCTCTGTAATACAGTGGACTTGGGCATTAAGAGAAGGATCCACTGGTGATACATGTGTGTAAAATTTAACTTTGTTTTACAGTTTGTTTTTCATTTTTGTGCAGCCTCTTTTATCACAAGCGTGTCTTAAAACACAGGGAACAGCTAATACTTATCTTACATTAAATGATAATATTCAGGCTCAAAGTAATGACGGCACAGTGTGAACTCGCTGCTGGATGAGTGCATGAACACATTTTTCAAATCGGTTATTTTCTTTCTCCCTCTGATGATTTTGATTTTGGACACCTGACAGATTTGTTCGGCACTTAAGCTTCGGTGTGCATTGTTTCTACAGTGTGTTTGCCTTTCTGTGTGTGGGCCTGTGTGTGTTCATTCAGTATGTAAGATCATGCGGCATTTGTTGTAACCATTGTCTCGCAGTAATCTCTATTCTTCAGACACAGCCCTGTTGATTATCAGCCTAACTCCCAGGTCACAACCTGAATGCAGTTGACTGAACCACCCACCCACACACACACACACACACACACACACACACACAAACACACACACACACGCACACTTTGTCGTCTGTTCTCTAGGCAGGAGGAGCGGACATTTCACACCAATGTCAACAACAAGATGATGGAACAAGAATGTTAAATTGGATGGAGGCAGGTGTGTGTTTGTGTGTGCTTTTCGAAGGCTCTTATCAGTGTGAAACTGCTCTGAGTCATGACGCTTGTTGACCTTAACGGGTCATCGCCCAGCTACTGTAATGGCACACCACTCAGCTTGCACCAGTTAACAATTAGGAGCAAGACAAAGAGACGAGCATCGTAGGAAAGCAATATTTACTGTTTACAGCTGCAGAGATGTTCATCTAAAGCATCCTGGCTGTTGCCCATAGCATGATTTTTG
>CAEMYA010002124.1:909985-950378 GCA_903131615.1 Diplodus sargus
GAGAGCAAAGCCATGCTAGCGGCTCTTTTATTTCAAACCTTTGGTCTCGGTGTGATTAGTGATTTGAGCCTAGCTTGCAAACAGCTAAGTTTGATGGGATTATCATGAGGTTTGCAAGCATTGAAATCAACGTATTGGACAAATTGAAATTTTCACCTGATGATGTTGGTCATAAAAAGTCATCAAAACCAATTTCTATTACTGTTTGCCCTGACCAATGTGGACCAATGTTTCACAACAGAAAACACGTATATTTCAGCCTCGTGATGGGCTAACGAATTCAACCTGTTGGCAAAGCTTCATGGCATCCATCTTGCAGTTGCAATTTCTCTGTCTGGACCAAACTTGTGCTGCTGGCATGGCTAAAAATATGTGCACACTTGATGTTTGTTTTGACGGGTTATACAGCTCAAGCATAGTTAAAGAGCCAGCAGTCTGTTTTTTTATACAGAAATAAACGAGAGCCAGTGGCTGCCAGAAAAGAAGAAGAGATTTAATATGACGGAATGTAACGATAGGTTACCATGCCATTTAAAGAGCTAAAATGTTTTAACAGTAGCTGGTGTTTAAGTACACGTCCAAACTGTTGCTGTGTCTAAGTCGCTTTGCCAAGAGCGTTCATAATCCCTGTGTGAAACTGTCTGTCTGGTTGGCTTGCTGCCTCTCAGAAAGTGTGTGTGTACTACTGCGGGTTTCTCATGTGGGTGTGAAAGTCTGAGCGCGCGTGTTACTGTTGTCGTATTTTGCAGTGTGCATTTGTGTCGGTGTGGGCCTGCGTGCCTGCCGTTTGTGTGCACTTTGTGTGTTTGCGTCCTTTATATCTACAAGAGAAGTGCTCAGCTTAATGGGCCTTAAAACCTGCCGACTCACTAACCTTTTGCATTGTGCGATACGGTCGGAGAGAAAGGGAGAGAGAGTTTGTGTGTGGGAGAGATGGAGAGAGAGAGAGAAAGGGACAGAACAGTGAGATATGTAGGAGAGTGAAAGGTGTTTCTGGGAGATAGAAAGAAAGTGGAGGTGAGAAAGCGAAATAATGTCTAAGCACAATAAATAGATGTGAGTGGAAATGTCCAAATTAGGCAACCTGTTTCCATTACCAGGCACCTTGTCACCATGGAAACGGGCTGATGAGGCAGCAGGATATACAGTATGACTGAAGATTTTTTTTATCTTTGAGACTCATCAAGATGAAATATATTTTTGATGCTTAAATGGCCATTGCTTTGGAGTTTCTGCACTACATTTCCCAGAGATCATCTGTCAATCAAACAGCGTCGGTAATACTTTGTAATCAGTGACCTTCAACTTTGTTCTGAGGAGGCTCTATTCATTCACTGTTCTTCTTTTTATTCCATGCTACTGACGTAAAAGGCATCACTTCCTTTGCTGTGCTTATGAGGGTCACTGGAATGCATCATCTTGTGATCCAAAGCATATGGCAATACTTTCATTCAGGTCCTCTCCACCCACAGCTCTCCATAAAAGACCAGAGTTACATGATTCACAATGCAGCTGGATGAAAACCTTGAGCTCCGAAAAGAAAAGTTTTAGAAAATGAGAAATCAAATACTTGTACCAGGTTTACATGTTTTTTTTCTATTTTACTGGCAATGCGCCAGAAGGAACATAAAGAAGTTGGGAAAAAAGATCCATGTTTGTATATAATATAAGCATATATATTATAAAGATCATATAAAAATACATCTTTGGTAAGAAAACATGAAAATTACATAGTTTGCATCCCTCCAGCATCAGTGAAAAATGATTCCCCCTAACATAAAGACATATATTAAACTAGCAGACATGCACAGTGTGTGAATGTATTCAACAGCAGTGTATGTTCAGCTGGATTTGGACGAAAAAGTGGCTGCATGTCCCCAAAAATCACATCTGTCCCCTGATAATCACTTCTTCAAAATCCTTAAAGACCTACAATAATTTTAATTGAAATGCACATGCTTGAATGGACACAGATGACATTAACACATGTTCAGTTATAAGCAATTGTGCTTTAAATTTGGTTGCACGTAGATCTTTATTTGGGTCGAAAGTCTCCTGGACCAAACCGATGTCAAAATAAAGCTCTGACTCACAAACTGGAACATGATGGCACACACAAACTTACATTTAGTCCACCCACTCATTAGGTTCATTTCCTTCCCAGTGTGTAGATTTTGGATCTGATGATTTCATCATTCATCTCTCCCTCCCTTTTGCACCATCTCATATCTGTGTCACTATTAAAACTGGATTCAGGAATCCTGCCGATGTTCTTGCTACATCACTCATTACTAGTAGACAGATGAAGAGTGTAATAACTGTACTATACATAGAGATACATGTAAACATATTTTGGCATGCGCTCACAAACATTTGTGTAAGCAGTGGATGTTAGAATTTAATATAATTGTCACAGAGAGGACACTTAAATCTATCTATGCAGACTATTCTATTTGAATATATATATGTTGATTTTTATGTTCCCTTGCAATGTTTTATTAGCAAAACAATCCATATTTCTGTCCTCATTTGCTCAGGCTTGAGTTCAAAACATGCTGCATTTTTTTAAACAGTTTGTATTTTCAGTGGCCAATATTTTTTTTTATTTTTATTTTTTTTCAGAATTTCAGTCAGCTTGTATGCATCAAATCTCAGCTTGCAGATGACATCTTGAAAGTGCCAAACCATACTTAAGTTTTATGTTACACTGAGGTTTTTGCAACAGGACTGGATTGGCGTTGAAACTGTGCGTATGGAGGCAAACTATTGTGTTAGGATGTCGCCATACATAACAGCAATGCTGTGGATCTGATCAAAGTCAAGTCAAAGATATTTTTTTCGCTTGCTTTGACAGAAAAAGAAACCAGTTGCCATGCCAACTGTTGTGGTAACCAGGGAAAATGTTATCTTAGTTGCTGTTCCTCATACCTGTTTGCCTCATCGCCTCGTATCTAGGAACCCCCTGTGCACACAATGAATTTGTCTGGTAAAGTTTAGGCAAACTAATAAACTTCTGCTCTTCTTTTCTCCCTCTCCCCCCTTCCTGGTATTCTCCCTTTCTTTCCCTCTGTACAGGAAACAGTAGAATATGCCTTCCTGATCATTTTCACGATAGAGACATTTATGAAGATTATTGCTTACGGCCTCGTCATGCACCAAAACTCCTACGTCAGGAATGGCTGGAACATGCTGGACTTTGTCATCGTCATAGTGGGGTGAGTTCAGATGGGATCATATGTACGTGCAAACACACGCAATCAAAGGCAGAAATACATACAATCGAACACACACAGACACACACAATCAAACATTCATGCATTGCAAAAGCATCTTAACTCGTATTGTGTGGATCACCAGCATTATTCTCATTATGTCCAGTGGCAAGATGACAGTGACGTTTCTACACACATGGTTGCACAAACACACAGACAAATACACGCACACACACACACACACACACACACACACACACACACACACACACACACACACACACACACACACACACACACACACACGGCCTTGTTGAGAGTGTTGGTTTATCAGTAGACCACCTGGCGCCAGTAGGACTTCAATGTAAACTGTGATGAGCAGTGAAACACTAAAGGTAAATACACACAGATGTAAAGGACACACAATAAAGCATGTATATAAGCACACACAGGTGCAGCACAAAGAGGACAAATGGCTTTGTTCTTTGCTTTTCGTCTTATTTGCCTTTATCTTCTCTGCTCTGTTTTCATGACATCACTGTCACTACTCTCCCTCCCACTCAAACCTCTGCCTCCCTCTCTCTTTGCCTCTCTCCAGGTTGTTCAGTGTGGTTCTGGAGATGATAACCAAAGACGCTGACTCTGGCAGCCAGTCTGGAGGCAAACCCGGGGGGTTTGATGTCAAGGCCCTCCGAGCCTTTCGCGTGCTACGACCCCTTCGCCTTGTCTCTGGAGTCCCCAGTGAGTTAACACGGAGCTCTCAGTTCACTAGTCCTCATTATTTTACTTAAAGCCCTGCACACCCATACAAGTGATTTTAGGCTGTCCAGACCTTTAATCAGGTTGTAGTTGGGATAGCTCTCTGATCTCAAAGTAGAAGCCTTTAAGATAAAAACACAGTCAGCCACAGTGTGTACTCAACCACACAGTCTTGAGTCAGATCTCATCAGGCAACATAAGTGAAAAAACCTGCATGAGAGAAGTATTGATGTGTAGGAGTAACTGTATTAAGTCGGCCTAAAAGCCCCTACACACACTCGCACAGTTCTAAATTATCTTTCTTGTAAATGAAAGCAGGGAACTTTTCCCATTGGTGGCTCCATATGTGAAGTAGCCTGTCATCTGGCACAGCACGAGCACTGCCTTAGCCAGTCAGTAATGCTTTGTATCAGACATACCAAACAGACAAGAGAGGCAAAATATGAGTGATTGTACAGTAAATCTGTTGAATGGCGACATTTATCCTGTGAGCAGAAAAGTGAAAATACCAACTCTGAAACTTCCTTTGGACAAAGAAGGTAATTAAATGTGGAATCTGGTTCTCTTTGTCATTGCTCAGGCTTTGTGATTTAGCATTATCGACCCTTAATTACTCACTTACTGATTTCATTTACTTATTAATTTTGGTGTGACATTACCGATCACACAAGTTTATTGTTGGACTTGTAATGTGTAATCATAAGGGGAGAAACACAATACTACTGACCGCAATAAGTAGCATACCAAAGAAATGCAATAGTGAACTTGCTTCAATTCCTGATTTTGATTCTCAGTTTCAGACCAAAGTCATTTTTCGGACCACGTTAGGGCAAATAAAACAACAACCGGTGACTAGCCACAATAGTCACTGGTTGACTTGAACAAGTCAGGGTTTTTGACTAACTCTAATGTTATCTACCTAAGAGGGTATTTTGTACTTGATAGGAGAAGGCATCGCAGAAATTATGCAGAATGTGCAATAAGCTTTCGTTAGCAGCAGGCTCCATCCATGCAACGTGGAGGGGGAGACAAGCCAATATTATATTTCTTTTTGGGACGATCAAGCAAAACTGTTTGCAAAATATGAACATGGCTTGTGGAGAGAAAATGCTTCAGTAGTTGTAAGGTGGACTTTATAGATGAATGAGCAATGTGTATGCGTTAGTGGTACGGAGCAAAATGTCAAACCAAACCAAAACCTGAAGAAGTGGAGCCTGGGAGAGAGAAGGGCCATGAGGGGGGCTGGCATTTATTACCTTAGTGGAGGCCACATTAGGTTAACAACCCTACCTTCTTCAAAAGAAGACAGGTTAGTCAATGCGAGCAGAAAAGGAGGCATCTTAACACCAGTCTCACAGAAGACATTTTGACACATCACAGTAGGAAAAGCAAAGGTGTGAATAATAAAATGATTGATGGCTGACCCATGTGGCTGCCTCGGTTTCAGAGTCCTGGTACTGTGCATGCTGGTGTCATGGTTTACGAGAACATTTGAATAGCCAGAGCCATTGTTAATGTTTTTAGTAGCACCTGTGCTTTTCCTGCTACGACAAATCAAAATGTCTGCTGTGAAAAATGCTGTGAATTTATGACGGACAAATTAAAAACAACTAAAATCTTTTTTATATGACACAAATACGTCGAGAAGATAGGAGTACCAGCAGCTTGTGGAAAAAGTTGGTAAACAAGAAAAAAGTCAGAAGATGTATGAAGTACCGATACTGAGACCTGGTGAGTACTGGCCCACTTCAAGCAACTGGTACTGACACTTGGTCACTGAAATGGCTTACTGGAACATTTAGATTATTGTATCATACATCATTAATGATATTAGCCTCCCATGTGCATTTACTGCTTTCCCAAATCAAAAACAAAAACTATAAGGCTTGTATCTGAATGATTTCAGCCTCTAAAGACTGAAGAATCAAACTGACCATTTCTTGTATCATTAACAATACAAAGTTTTTTTTAACCCCAAAGTGTCAGTAATTAATGACCCAGGAATGAGACAATATGAGAGGATTGGGAGAATAACCTAAAGATATATCAATAACATCAATAACATCTGTTATAATGTATGATCACCCTGTGATACAAACATGCCGCATCCGTAGCCATGGCAACGCATTGTTCACAGGTCTCACAGGGGAAAAGGACCTCTGGGAAAGACGGAGTTGAGCTGAAATGGCATTTTCAGTTTTGCTCTGGTTTAACATTTGTCATTGTTGGGTGGTGTATGCAGCTTAATCAAGCTGTGATTTCAGCTTGTTTACTGATGTCACAGAGACCTTCAACATGTTTAGATAATGCCATTATGACAACTGATAAATTGTATAAATTGCATTTGTTTGTGTGTGTGTGTAAAAACTTCTACTCTGCAGTATACAAAGGGTTGCCACCTGCCAGCTGAATAACCGTCAGCTGAACTCTGGCTGGTCTGCTACTTTTGTTGGAGCTGAAATGATTAGCTGAATTGATTAGTTGTCAGTCAAACAAAGAAATCTACAGCTGCTTGGTAACTAACTAATAATAATTTGAATATCGCAGTTGTCGCATTTGTTGCGTCTATAAGTCGTTTGTGATTATGTCTTTAGATTTTGGAACGCTGCTTGGACATAGAAAGCAATGCAGGGATGTCACCATGGGCTTTAGGGGTTGTGATGAGCATTTTTCACTACTCCTAGGGTTTAATTGGCCAGATAATTTAATTGGTAAAGGAGGGGAGACATTTTTGAAAAGCAGTTGAGTGTGAATGTTCATTTGAATTAATCATTCTGGTCTGAGATACTAAAATTGAGAAATCCTGAGTTTACTGAGTGTGTCTCTGTATTTACCGGTGTGTTCATCCTCTGACCTTAACCTTGGTGTATGTTCGCAGGTTTACAGGTGGTTTTAAACTCCATTATTAAAGCCATGGTTCCCCTGCTTCACATCGCTCTGCTGGTACTCTTTGTCATCATCATCTACGCCATCATCGGCTTGGAGCTCTTCATCGGCAAAATGCACGCCACATGCTACGTGATACAAACAGGTATGGTCGTGCAGAGAGTTTTGTTTTATTTATTTTTTCAGTATATTTTGGGGATCGTTCTGTTGACTTTAACACTGAGCCTACAGTGTGATCAATCAAACTCATCATTTCTTAGGATAGATGCAGGATGTAGTCCGTGAGAATGAATGGACACATGTACCTTGTATGTGAATGGTGGCAAGCTGCTGCAAACAGGACACAACAGCAGATGGTGGATTAAATCCAGTGATTAAATGACTAATATCTGGCTATTATGTAAACAGCCTTGACTTATACTCCAGCATTGCTTCCAACGTGGCAGAATTATTTTAGAAGTAAGGATAAATGTATGTGTTTGACTTAATCAAAGGGATTGGTGGTGTGCTACACAGGAATATGACTGCCATTTTCCATGGAGCGTCTCTCTCTGTTTCCCCTCTCTCACACACACCTTTCACCTAATCTTTCCCTCTCGTTCTTGCTTTGATCTGTTTGTTTGTGGATGTCAGGAGAAGCATTGTAGACTTAAGTCAAGAGGTCATGACAGAGCAAGATGGAAGCTCCCTTTAATCCCCCCCCCTCCCTGTCTGCTCTGTCGGTCCTGAGAAAAGCACTTAGTTTGTGTTTTGTGTGTGTGTGTGTGTGTGTGTGTGTGTGGAGGGGGGAGGTGTTCAACGTGTCATAATTTTCTGCAATGGTTATATAATGATTGCATGATTACAGAACATCTAGTAATGAAGTGTAACCTCGAGGTCTGTGTGTTTGGTGCGCTGAACTCCATGTGCTTGGTGATACAGATTGAAAAACTATAAGATTGTCTTTGGTTAGAGTAATTATAATAAGCATATTGCTCATAATAAACACGATATACCGCTTTATACTGTGGTATGAAAATTGATGATGATCATACCGTCTACATCTGCTTATCAGTGGGATTGATCTCTACCATATTAGTGTTACAAAAAGTATATTCTATACGTTCTATAAGTTTATCCATTAATTTTCATTGCAGTCAGAGGAAGGCATAATATATGTGAAATTATGATTAAGTGTTATTCAACTAATTTCCCCTTTTGTTTTCATTCCGTCAAAGGTCATTATTACAAATTTGAACAATTTTGTGATGCCATAAAAATGTGATATTTTCTGAGATTTTATTATCGCACTATCAAACTCTCCTGCCTTTGCAGCCCTAGTTGTTTATTGTAGTGTCAGTTATTCCATGTTGACTACACACTTATCTTCTGTGACATCAGACTCAATATGATGGGCTTGTGAACGGTTTTTGTGGATATATCGCTTTTAATTGTTTTAATCTGAACATTTTGTCAGCCCTTATCATTCACCGTCATACCGCTGATTAACAGATGAAATGGTCTCACTCTGTGCCCCCAGGTGCCCTTGCAGAAGAAGAGGCGAGGCCGTGTGCGGTATCAGGGCACGGCCGCCACTGCCTGATCAATGATACAGTTTGCAAAGAGGGCTGGCAGGGACCCAACAACGGCATCACCAACTTCGACAACTTTTTATTTGCCATGCTCACTGTGTTCCAGTGCATCACCATGGAGGGCTGGACCGACGTTCTCTACTGGGTAATCTGCCACTCCACATCAAATTTACTCTGGTCACACCCAAACAGGGGCCATGTTATCAGTATATTGATCCATGTGTCTATTATTGAGATATTTGATTGTGAACCTTGTGAAAGATTTTGTTGCTTCTGGCATATTTGGGGGAATCTTGACAAAATTGTGAAGTGGTGCATCTTGCAAATTTTGAAGGTTCCAGGTAAAATAAGGTGACATTTGTTTTGATTGAGCCGTACTGAATTGACTTATTTGCTAGAGAGGGCAATTCAGTGTTTCATCATTTTGAATAAAGCCGAACATTATATTTTGCGTCCAGCTCATCAAAGGATGGTTGTATTTTAATTTCTTGAGGTCTGAAAGAAGTGACATTATGCAGGCAAGCGTATTCGTAGAAATTAAATATATAAAACCAACACAGACATTACAATTGTATTATTGTATTCACAGTGCAAACTACTGTAATATGGACACAAATGACTGAATGACATAAAATGTGACATGTATGTCATCACTTTACAGGACATAACACGGATGTCTAAAGATGATAATTCAAAAGCTTTACTTAAAAACTCTACAGGCAGCTGTACATGACTCCTGATGCCCTGTCTCAAATTACATTATGTTACACTGTACCTTAAGCCTGAAACATCACCTTTCTGTCATTAAAATAATGAGCACGTTAAAACAAAATTAACAGCAACAAAAAATAATTCAGTCTCACCCTTAGAACCCTCAGCTTCTCATTAGCAAAAATCCCAGACAGCTTTTAATTGGCCAAAACACTCAGCATTGAAGCTCAACTCAGAATGAGTTTTCATCACAATCCACCCACAGCTTTTTATTGATGGAGACCCTCATCTTTCAAATAATGAACCTCTCTCCCTCCTTCTCTTTCTCTGTCATCCTCTTTGCCTTTCTCTCTCTTTCTCTCTCTCTCACACACACACTCACGCACACACTCTTTACTTCTCTTATGCATGTGTGTGTTACCATGGCAATCCCATGCTAATACTGCTGTGAGAATGGCGAAGGAAGGAAACTCGACACAAAAAGAAGACAGATGAGAGATAGATGGACAGATAGATTGAATCTGACCTCTGACCTTTCCTACAGAAATCAATCATTTATGGCCACAGGGTGGGTGGATGCATTGTGCTGTGATTGGAGGCAGTCGGACTTGGTGCTATCTCTGGTGCCATGCCAGCTGGTGTGGGCTTTTTTTTTATAGGGGAATATGAGTGTTTAAGTAGAACTGCATTTACACACAGCGAAGAAAAGTTAAGTGTCAACTGTGTAGTGATTATTTGGACCGTGTGGTGTGTGACCGTGTGAGTTGTGTGGTTATACAAGGATAGCTATCAGAAATCACCTCGTGGTGTCTCTTTGCCGAACTGCTCTATTAAAAGGCACTTTAGTTTTTGTATTGAGGTCACTTGCCACTGCCACATTACTAATACATATCTTACCTTCTAATACATCCTCCACTCACTACTGACCCAGTTGTCTTGCTCATGGTGCCCTGTAGTGGTCACAGTTCCTCGTCCTGTTTTTTAGCTGTAGCGTAGATTTGGAGACTTCTTCTCTTTTGAAGGACATCAGGGACTTCAAACTGTGGATTACATTTTGAAATGAAATGTAATGTAAAATCCAGTATTGGAGTAGTAAGCAAAATGGGATTGTACTTGAAAAGTAGAAGTAGACACTTGATTACACCCATATGATCATGTGGGTTTACATTCAATAATGATTTTTTGAAGTCTGTACCAGGAAGCATTCTGTAAATACCCACAGTGGCCAGAAATGCCAAATGCTGTTTTTCTTCTATTTATTTACTGAATAGGTCATAGCGATGGGCGGGTCAGGGCTTTTTTAATACTTGCACCAACCTGACCCAGTATGAGAGCCAATCCACACCGACTGTCTCCTAAAAATAATCACCACTCAGCTGCCTGAACCCGACCCGACAGGCAAACTGCCAACTTCATGCATTTTAGCACAATTGTCAGGGCTGAGGACTAAGACTTGGACAGATACAAGACCCAAGGCACTGATCCTCCTGCTGGGACATGTGCATCACTAATAGGTGATAATATGTGTGGAGTCTGTGTAAAGGTATAGGTGAGTAAAGGTGTTTTGTTTTTTTACTGGCCGAGGGATGTGAAAAATAGCAGGCACCCACGGTATTCCAGCCCATTACTCATAAATTCTTGAACAGCTGCAACACAAAGCCTGCTGTCAAACTAAAAGTCTGGTGAACTTATACTACATATTAAACTATGCTGTAAATTTCTACTGATGTAAATATATGAGACATTTAAGACATTCAGTCAATTCACCCTGAGTTACAGGAAACAGAAAAGAATGGAGAAATGATAATGGGAAATGTGAAAAGATAAGAGAGAAAAGATAATGAAACATATTACATGGATAAACCAGTTACAATGTGTGTAATCCTCTCTTCTCCCTCTCTGCTTGTGTTTCTATCTAGATGAATGATGCAATGGGCTTTGAGCTGCCATGGGTCTACTTTGTCAGTTTGGTCATCTTCGGATCCTTCTTCGTTCTCAATTTGGTTTTGGGTGTGTTGAGCGGGTAGGTTTTGTTTGTGCCTGTGTTTGTTTTTTTAATTATATTTTGTCTTTTCTTTTATTAATTTTTGCCAGTATGCCTTTTTTTCCCTTTTTCTATCACTGGCTTATATGTTCTAAACTCCACCAAACACCTCATCGGACACCAGTATTTATCCTTATACCAGGAGGGGCAGGTGTATTTGATAGGTTGAATGTTTATCTGTATTTACTGATCCTCTACAGTACTATCTGACTTAAACCTTATCCTGTCCAGAGAATTTTCCAAAGAGCGAGAGAAGGCCAAGGCTCGCGGAGATTTCCAGAAGCTACGTGAGAAACAGCAGTTGGAGGAAGACCTGAAGGGCTACCTGGACTGGATCACTCAGGCCGAGGACATTGACCCTGAGAATGAGGAGGAGGGAGATGAGGAGGGCAAGCGCAACCGTGAGTTACCTGGATTTAATTAATTTGGTCTCTCTGTACTTTCTTAATGAAGAATGCAAACAGAACTGTGGGTTACCAAGCCTTATGTTCTTCTGCCGTTAATAATTTTACACATGTCCTTGCCCGATTGACAGTGAACGGAGGCAGAGAGGAGGGCAAACCATTGCTCATGTATCTGTTGTCCTCTCTGACAGGCTCACTAATGCTTTGGCATGTCTGTCATAAAGGAAGTGTTTTCTGTATCTGGAGAAAGTTGCCCTTGCTCAGCTGTGTCACTCTTGAAAAAGACACTGACACAAATTCCCTTTACATGACCTTTTTTCCCCTCCGCAGTTAGATGTTGACCGACATGTAGAAATGGCATGGTGACAAACAACGACAGTCAAATCTCATATTCAGTGCAAAGGGACAGTATCACAAGCTGCCGACCGCAGACTACGCACAAACGTCACCTCGCAACGATGCATTCGGTCTTCAATGAAATCTGTCTTTCTCCAGGAATCAACAAACGACTGTATATTCACGACTGAATTATTTCAGAACATACCGAAAAATATGGAGACATTCACCATCTGCTGCTCTATTTTTCTACTACTTCACAGTGCCGTCATCTATGACATTGCTGCCATCAGATGGGTCAAGGATAGAATTATTTGATTTCATGCACATCTTCTGTTTGTTGACATCACTTGTACATTAGTCACAATGTGCTGCAGTGTCACTGAGTTGTAAATATTTCACATACAAATACAGTAACCTCAATGCATTACAGACGTAGATACTCCTGATTATCTGTCCAAATTAGGGTTGCAGCAGTATTTTGAATCCACTGTTACCGTGGAATGAAACTTGCCAACCATCAGACCATGCACAACTGCTGAACTAGGGCACCGAGTTCTACTGAATTAGTGTCATTAAAAAAAATATACAGACAACATGTTTTGTGAAATTACAATAAAGTTAAGGACCATTGTTAATAATAACAATACTACTACTTCTACTTCCACTGCTACGACTACTACTGTTCATGATAATGATGATAATAAGTCTAACGTTTTATCGCAATATTTAATAAGATAGTTATTATACCGTGAAAAACCTTAAAGCAGACATACTCTGTGCAGGCTAGAGGAGTCATGATCCATTTTCCGTGGAGCACCAACATTACCAGTATTGAGCTTCTCATGGGTGACTTCAGTATTCCAGTCAAATGCTGTCGCTCCATTGTGTTTTTTCTTTCGGCATTAGTGCTTCAGGATTTCCTAAAAGCAAATTCCTCTCCTTGCAGTGGCTGTGTCATGATTTTTGAATCTCGGCCATGATTTTTGCTCCTGTGCCTATTTGTCCATATGAGAGAATGATATGTAGCTTATTCTGATGTGAATGAAGCTTATTGTTGGAACAGGATGTTTCAACGGTACAGAATTATATTAAGTAGTCGCCTTGGACTAGTTTCCTTAAAAATGCAGTTAATATTTACTTAAAGAACACCACAAAAATGTCTTCTAATACTGTCTTTATGGTACACCTTAATCACTGTATGTTTTGTCCTTATAATAGTTGTTTATTTTCTATTATATGAAACGATCCAAAAATATTTAAACTCTCACATAACCATTATTAACAGTTAAATATATGTTTTTAATGTTTAGCATGAATAAATTCAATCATAGTGATACAAGAGAAAATATTACAAAATGTAAATCTGTATCTATCCTCACCCCACCGGTGTTAATTGTTTAATTATGTGTGCCACATGTTGTGACAGAACAGCCTATCAGGTCATCCATGTCACTGAATGCAAATCACAGTTTCTCCCTTTCCTTTTGTTGACTTATTGTGGACGAGACATCAAACACAACATACTTACTTGCTCTCCTTATATCTTGAAACGTGCCCCCAGTCATTCTTTTCAAAGATCATACATCATTTCAGAAACATCTTGTGTGGACTGTCAGTGCATTGAGAAGTATCAGAATCAGACATACTTTTTGTGTTGTATATGTTTATTGTATATTGGGTTACATTACAGTTGCTCCTTCTAGGATAGAAATGTCACAGCATATAACAATTATATAAGAAAAACACGAAGTAGCTAATTGAAAGTATATAGGAACAAAAATATACAACAATGAAAATATAAAATAGAAACGTAGTAAGATAGTAAGTAATGTCTGGCATTAGTTGTGTCTGCAGTAGTTGCACATGAGCCATTCTATACACTTCTAGCTAAATTGTTTGTTGTCTTGTTTTGAATATACATATTATTGTGATACTCTCACAGTATACCTCTTTAAACTTTCTCAGACCATTTAGTGAATTAGAAATAGATTAATTGTTAAAAATGTTTGTCTTTATTTTTTTACAATACCAATTTACTTGGGTCATGCAACAAAACTCCAAACCAATTTCTGAAACAGTGCCAACATTTTATAAATAGGTAACGATAAATGGATTGAGCATTAAGCCTTTGTGGCTGTACCAGTGACGACAGACTGTTGTTATTTGTCCTCCATCATACCTCATACCTCTCTCTTTAGCATCAGCCCCTCACAGGCTCATATTAGATAAGACCCGCCTTCTTGACGTTTGGCAACTGATCGATAGAACGACCAATCTCTAATCTGAACCGGGGTGATTGAACATTTTTGTGTTTAATTTAAATCTAAAAACGGCATTAAACAATATTCAAAACATATGATAATTATTTGTACAACTTATAAATGCAAATTATAGGCAGACAGCAGAAGAATCTTTTTTCAATAAAACATGGCTCATTTTAAGGACAAATGAAACACATCTTCTATGAAAGTAGATGGACAAAATTCTCTAATTAGCACTAAAGCTCATCCTTTTTGTGAGTGTCTTTCTCCTTCTTTGTCTTCTTTTCTTCCTTATGGAAGACCTTTCCATCCGGCTGCTTCATCCAGCTCAGTTCGATGTCCTCAGTCCCTCCTTCATCATTCATACTGCGTTCGAGCTGAGATACAAAAAATATTGTATTTTCTAGAGCTTCACTCAGAGATGATCTCTCACTTGACACACTTGATCAAATCCTACATCCTCTCCAGTTTCTCTTCCTGGAAGCTCTATTTTAGGTATTTATATATTCATATTCCGTTGCATTTGTCTCACTTACTCATATCCGGTTCTGTAGCTGTTTCATTGATTATTCTTAAGAGCCCATTTTCAATGATCATGACATAAATGTCTTACACTGCTTGTCAGCCTAATTGCACAGTTTAAAGAATTTTGTTTTCTATTTCTTTATACATTTCCAAAGATGTGAATTTATTTATGTTGTTGATTTTCATATTTCATCATTGTTCAAATAATACAGAATTACCTTCTTTAAGAGCTCCTCCATCACAATGGGGTCATTCAAATCCAGAGAAGCGTCCTTTCTCACCAACCTCACTCTTATCCTTTGCTTTTGAATGGGCAAGACTTTTTCTAAAACAACAGCAAAAACAGACAAAAAGACGAGCAGACATTGTCAGTTACAATATAGTAATAGAATTGAGTAGAATTGAATCTGACTATTTTAGTGTTGGTTATTGACTGTTAATCTCTGCATTCTTGCATTAATGAGGCCAACGTATAATCCATGGTTGATTGCTAATACTGATGCTAATGTTAATGCTCCAAATAATCTCATGAACACATAATGGATGTTAAAACATTATTTTCTGTCCTTTAATTGGTATCTTTGGATGTTATTTTTCTCCTCAGTTGTTGATTTGAGGCAATTTTATGCCTCTTTGCCGGCGACAGCTACAGTATGGACGGAGGCATCGTGTTTCCATGTTGTCCATACTACTTTATGTCCATCTGTCCGCAGGTCCCAATTCTTGTGAATGCATATCTCATTGGCACACATTATCACACATTGAAATTTAGTACAAATGTCCACAATGACTCAAGGATGAACTGATTGAAATTCGGAGGCCAAAGGTTAGAGGTCAAAGTCACTGTGACCTCACAAAACTCATTACTCAAGAATTCATACAATAAGTACAATACAATTTGACATTCAAATGTCTAGAGAAGAACCTAAATCTACATCTGATAATGGAATAATTATATTACCACTCACCCTTGTGACAAACAAAGGCTGTCTCCCGATTGCACGTTACGTCCGCCCATTTGTTGTTGTCTTTCAGGTCTACTAATACACAAGTGTCACTCTTGCTGCGGTTATCAGGTTTCTTGTCTGACCAGTACCTAAATGAGGAGCGAGTTCCATCTGTCCACTTCCAGGCCTCTCTGAAAAGACCGATCCAGACTTTTTGTCCTTTACTGATCAGGTTTTTTATCTGTTTGTTTTCTGCCTTATTTCTCACACTGGCCAGGTCGGTGTAGTACCTTCTGCAGTAGTTTTGAGCCACAGTCCATGTCATGGTGGTGTTAATCAGGACCAACTTTTTATTTTGGCCTGAACAAAGACAGGTGAAATGTTGTGTTGAAACACCATACATACATTAGTTTACCATTCATTGGTGACAGTATTTGCCATGACAAATCCATTATATTGTTATTATTATTATTATTATTATTATTATTACATTATATGAAGAACCAGATCAATAAATTCAGTAATTTGTGAAAGTAATTATTTAAGACATTGGTATCACATGAAATGTTACTAAGAGTATTTTGTTGTGTTCTTATTACATGTATAAAAGTGGTCCATAGAATCCACACATTAATAGATAGTGCACATATCTTTGCTTTGGTATATACAAATATCTTCCTCAGATTTATTGAACACCGAATAAAACCTTTTTTGTTATGTTTCTTATATTAAGTCTGAGCATGAATGTGAGGCCTACAGTAGATCTCTGTAACACCACCCGTATCTCAAATTGACATTCCAATTATCATGATAAACAATGTAATGATAAAAAGAGATGACACGTGGATGAGTTAGTGAGAAAAACTAGAACAGAAGTTTGACATTCAAGCTACATAAGAAGTAGGAGATTTCTCACCTTTGGCATGAAAGCAGACTGCTAAGTTTTCTCTTTTACAGCTTGTAGTGCTCCATTGTCCATCTGAACCCATCTGTGCGCAGTGTTCGACACCTCCTTTGTTTTTTGGGTTCCCAGGATACCAATTCCTGTACTCTCTCTCCCCATCTTTGTAGAAATTTCCATCTGACAGTGACCATCTCCAGCTGTTGATATCACTGTACAGCCCTATCCAGAGAGACTGACAGCAATATTTGTTTTATTTTTTTTTATAGCCATAATATACATGACACCATTTTAATGAGCACAAGAAAATGAACTGAAAAAACTGCAGCGTGCAAAGTTGATGTTAGTTCCTTTTTATGAGTGGTGGTGGGTGGGATCGATCCCATTTTTTAAATCTGGTGTTTGCCAGTATTGCATTTTGATTGATTACAACTGATTTCCAATGTAGTGATATATATGATTAAAGCGAGGGTAGACGATGAATTTTAGAAGCATTTTTTGTTTGATTTGTGCAAATTGTCTTTAAATCCCAACAGCAAATACATTCTTAATCATCAATCATTATGAAATAATTGGAGGTTGGATACTTTCAAAATCTATCTAGGTTTTCAATCAAAAATATGCAGTTGCTAAAGCAGTCTACTGAGGATCAACTGCAACCATCCAATCAAGGAAAAGTCACTTAGTTTTGTTCTCTCCCCCTTGATTTAACATTTATTCAGCGGAGGTGGTGTGCCTAAGCATTAAAATTAGTATGTTTTAGTGTGTAGAAGTATTACTTTCTGCTGTAGCTCAAGTCCCACGAACCCACAGAGCCATATTAAGTGTGAGTTTTCTTCCAATTGCAGCCTGATTTAGTACAGCAGTCACTGTGAGTGCAGAAGAGTGCGGCAGTGCAGTACACATAAGTAAAACCTTTACATTCTCTGTCACCCATCTCCTATATTATTGTCAAAAATGGCTTTGATATGAAAGACAAACAAATTATGGAAATGGATGGAGAATTTACCCAAGGGAGTCTTCTCCAATGTAACCTGACCAAGTCGTTCAGAGCCTTCACATCCTCCATGTTTTCTATCGTAGCCAGGTCTGTGTATCGTTCTCTGCAGTATTTCAGTGCCTCGGTCATGTTCTTTCTTAGATCATAAACCAAATGGTACTGACGTCGAACATGAGAGAAGACCGTGCACAGCACTGTAGCAGAAAACATGCACATTGATTACATTTTGTATTAAAATAGCAGTGTTGTAGAGGATTGCATGTTATCGGAAAATTTTACCTTTGCAATAATAGTAATGGAGGACATCCAAATTTGAATATGGTGAGATGTTTTGTTTAACAGCCTATCCCTGTACATACCCCACCCTCAAGTGTAACTGTTCTAAAAACTTTGAACAGCTTGGCTCTGAGAAATGGTTGAAAGAAACATCATACACTCTTTCCTTTGTATAAATCAGTATACAATGCACTTTAACAAACAGCAGCCTTAATAATTGAAAGTGTACTTTCCTGAGGCAGCCAGGATGCTCAGCAGGGCCGTCTTCATTGTGGTTGCTCGCTGTGTCTGGCTGTCCTGACAGCTTCACAACTGTTGAGGCAATGTATGTCTGTATCACTTTGATGTGACTTCAAGCCAGAGTAAACAAATTATGCAAATTGGAAACGGTCTGTCACTTTCCATCACACGTGTATGTTTGTCTGCTGATGAATTGAGTAGTTATTATCAGACAGCATTTTGAATATTGTTTACTACCAAAAAACATGATTTGAAACAGTTGATAATCAACTTTGTTACCATCTTTCATTTCTTTATATTAGTCTTTTCTATTTCGTAAATTTTTGATACTTGGTTTTAAAAATATGGTGTCGCCTCCAAGCGAGGTTGGTGGGTGTGCAAATCTGCCTTTTCCCCCAGACGCCAGGCCTGCTCGGGTTTCTGTCCTTTAGTGACAAAAATTAGGATGATGAGGTCAGGTGAATTGTGTTGGCAATTTGAATGGAGTGTGAAAGCCTTTGTCTATGTGCCCAGTGACAGAATGCCAGCCAATCCCCGCCCCCTTTTGATATGATGAAATGTATTTGTGGTACAGAATCCATCAAATAATTTCCCCCTGAAAATGAGTGCTTGAACTGAAGTTCTGAAGTGTCATCAGTGTAATCATAACATCCAGACCATAATCTGTTTGATTGCATGGGGACTGAAACGAAACCATTTGAAATTCACCTTCTACTTTGAAAGAACGTGTCCGTTTGTTAGCCTTGGTTATTTTGAATGCGTGTGTGAATAAGTCTTGCAGCCTTGCTTCTCTTCTTAACACTGCTACAGTGCCTTAAAGCCTTCCACAGTGCAGTCAGTAATCACCCTGCTTTAACCTCTGCTGTATTAGACTAGACACCCGGTGCAGCACACTAACTTTCTCTCCTTGATTCCTTGCAGTGTCTGTGTGCCTTGTAAAAACTGTCTGTAGATTGCTGCTAACATTAGTTTTTTCTTTTCCCCTCTGTCTCCTCTGTCTTTCTTCCTTTTGTTTCTTCATATCTTCCTCTCTTCCTGCCAGCAGTTCTTCTTCTTTTATCTTCTGTTGTCTTACTCAAGTCGTGTTTGCTGCTAATCCTTTCCTCTTACTATTGTATTAATAGTTACTTTGTCCAGAAATCATAAACCTAAAATGAAGCCAAGGCAAATTAAGGAATTGTTCAGGTTGCTATTGTTAACAATTGAGTATGGATAATTATTTGTGAATTACGACCAAGATGTTTGCATTAAGCTGGATGTTTAACAGTCAATGATCTCTGGTGGACAAACCAAGAATAACTCTTTTTCTAAACTACCTCAGACATACGATTGGCATTTTCTGTGCAGCTATTTCTTTGTCGACAAACATAAATGCCGTACTGCTATATCTGCCATAAGTTAATACATATCGTCCAGGCTGATATATTTTTAATTAGTTTTTGTCTGCTACATGCCTATATCATCAGCTGTAGTTAGCAGATATCTTCTGTTAAATGACGGTGAACTGGACATGGTAACTGTGTCTGTACTGTAGTCGGTATACCAGCTGTCTCTTGCCGTACGTTGTTCTGCTGTGTACTGACTCACTGCTTCCTCTGCTGTCTGGCTGTGTGAACTGCATGTTGGTAACACCAAGGGGTCACGCTGGCTGACCTCACTGAGAAGAAGAAAGGGAAGTTTGGCTGGTTCACCCAGTCCACAGAGACACAGGGTAAATGTGTTTGTGTGTGCATGAGTGTCTGAGAGTGTGTGTGTGTGTGTGTGTGTGCGCATGTTTGCTTGTGCGTTTTTCACACGTTCATGCGAACAATTCATCTTTGCCCTGGAGGAGAGTTTCCTCTTTGGCCTGCATGTGCTTTGCTTACGCTTTTATTTTTGCTTTTGTGTTTGCATGCCCTGTGTTGTTTGTTCGATACCTAAGCAAATTAATTTCATCGGACCCAAACATGTACACCTTATCATCCATCATCTCTGAACTCCTTTGCATCACATTGTTCCCGACGGGAAAAATGAGCGTGTGTGAAATGCATCCACACTTTGTAATGTAGAGCAGATGAGAGGCTGATGTTTACGGACAAGCGACATCTTATCAGAAAGCAGCTAAAATCATGGCATGAATGACTTTGAACTCAAAACATTCTCTTTGATTTAATTTGAATTCCCACTACTGTTACTATACATAAATAGAAGGCCTAGTATCAAAAGCCAGAGCTTTAGATAAATAATACATTTTGGTGTGACACAGTCCAAAATAAATCATGCAAATCGAATTGAATTTCTGATCTTTGCCACAAAACATGCTTTACTTGAAATTTTGACCGGGATGTTTTTTTCCTGCAAAATTTGCTTGTGTTTATTTTATTAAAATATTATATTATATAGTATTTCATCATGACATGCCTCGCAATGTATAGTAATGTATACAAATACATGTGTTTTTACGTGTTTACAAGTGTTTTCATAAATCTCAGTATTTGTGTTCGTATCCCTCATCTAATCATAATCATTTTGTGTTCCTTTCATTTTACAATTGTAAAGACAATATTTTATGCATGTACAATATTGTATATGATTTACAATACACAGTATGTTATAATCCTGTGACTTTGTGACCAATACTTGTTGCAGCATACAGACCTGGACCAAATACTTTGAAATATTAAATTAAATCAGTACTGACAAAGATCAGCACAAGTAAAATCTCAGTAATTTGTTATCTGTTTGTGTATCCAATTGACAAATTAATTGAAAAAAAAATAAAAAATAAAAAAATAAAATAAGCAAGCAAGTCCAGTTTGACTCAGGTCTGGCAGCATGTACTCACCGTGACTTGATCCATGCAGAAACCTTCAAAGTCATCATTTTGCAGTGATCACAAAACAGGACGGTTGGTAACACATGAAATCCAGGGGTCCATCAAAAATTGGATACAATCAGTGTTTGACACCAAAAATGTTCTGTACCTGGCAGAATTTCCTTTCATTACCATTAAACTCTGAGAAGGAGTCACCCCAGCATTTTCTATTTACACCTGCATTTCTTGTATTTGTTTTCTGACGGTTTGGCTTGGCCTACAAGTTACGTGACACAATGAAAGAAAACTAAAATTCAGTTGACACTGAAGCTGAAAAGGTAAAATTGCAGACTCAGTTCTACATAAATGGCTGAAATCTAAAAAATATGAGCTTTTTGTAAACAAGAAGGTTGTAATCATCCTGCAATAGTGGCAGTCTTACAGAATTATTCCTGACATTCAACTTGAAACTCATTTCATCACCCTGGAACCAAGCCAAACCAAAAATGCATGTGTGTCAATAGCAAAATGCGTTTTAATGTAAAATGTTGTGGGAAAACCTGTGTCCACCGAGACACAATATTAATGTTCTAAACCCTTTCCATTAACATGGCACTTTATCATCTCACGTTACTTTGTGTGTGTGTGTGTGTGTATGACACTACAGCGAGCATACCCACGAGTGAGACCGAGTCAGTGAACACAGACAATCACACTGGAGTGGAGGACAAATCACCCTGCTGTGGACCCCTGTGGTGAGTGTGACGGTATTAATATTATGATAATCTGATAAAAAGAGGTTGACCTCCTATGATTGACCCGATGGAGGACGGCTGACTGACATAGTGGCTGTTTTACATGTTCAGAATGTGACAGTGCAAATGTTGCTGCTCTTGGTTTAAAGTTGGCACATCTTTTATTCTCCCCAGTCAAAAAATTACTAAGTCAAAATGCAGGTTAGTACCTTGGTGCTGTAAGACACTGCATGGTTGTTGCCCTCTCCATTCGTTTTCACTACATTTTTCTTGCATGATTCATTCTTACCTTGTTTGACTTTGACCGGATACCCAATGTGTTCATCCAATGTTTTTCAGCTGATCCAGTGTTTTGTTTCTTTTTCCTGATCTTGCTACAGTTTTGTCATTGTGTTTATTTCCCTGTTAACTCACCTCAACATATTGATATTGTTTTCATGTTATGTCACCACATGTATGCCTATATGTGAGAAATAGAATGTTATAATCAAATACATACATGAAGTACAAAGTGTTAATTCCAAAACTCTCTACTATTTTCCATTGTCCATTGTTTTCCTTGTCGCTCATCATGTCTTACTCCGGAGATTAATTCTTCTGAACATGGCCGTTTGATCCTGACTGTTGATTATAAAGTGGATTTATTTGTTTGTCAGTCGTCAGTGGCGACGCTGGAACCGTTTCTGTCGGAGGAAGTGTCGTGCAGCTGTGAAATCAGTGTCATTTTACTGGCTGGTCATCATCTTGGTGTTCCTCAACACACTCACCATCGCCTCCGAGCACTACAACCAGCCGGACTGGCTGACTGAAGTACAGGGTATTTATTCAGCTCCATTTATGTTTCGTTTGGTATTAAAACATTCAGGACAGTTTTGACTTTGACTTTGAGATTGTTTTAGATTACTTCCTAAATTAAGTCCTCTGCTCTCCAGATGCAGCCAACAAGGTTCTGCTGGCGATGTTCACCTTGGAGATGCTTGTGAAGATGTACAGTTTGGGGCTGCAGGCCTACTTTGTGTCTCTGTTTAATCGCTTTGACTGCTTCGTGGTGTGTGGAGGCATCATAGAGACCATCCTGGTGGAGCTGGCCATCATGTCTCCGCTGGGCATCTCTGTGTTCCGCTGCGTACGACTCCTAAGGATCTTCAAGGTCACACGGTGAGCAATAGAAAGTCATGTGTGTGTTTGCTGGATGCGATAATGTTGACTTAGATGTTCCATTCTTTTACACGAAATAGGAAAAACATGTTTTAATTAGATTTGATGGCTGTTGGTTTCGAGTTTTTAGCATTATTGAGACTTGTGCAATAAGCACGCCATGACTGTAGCAAAACTCGTCCAAAAGTTGCATCCATTGCTACCAACAGAAACACTTAATCAAGAAGATAATATACGTGTAGGATTATTCATAGGGCAGGGTCGCCATTGAAATCTGCTGTTGTTAAAAAAGCACAAATCATTTTCAAAAACTAAACTAATTAAATGTTGACATAAATCCAGTCTCTGGCTGACATGACACCCACCTTATTATCCAATCCAGAAAACCTCCTCGATTGTACTTTGTAGAAGAGTTTATAACATGTGTTAGCAAGTTGTGCATAGCTGTTTCTTTACTGGATGTCTAAAAGTGATGTACGGCAGATTTCGGTGTCTGTGATATTATTTTGTCATCAAGGGGAGGCTGTCACTGTCACAGTTTGAACAGCTAGCTGAGGGGCACCCTGAGTGTTAGTGGTACTGGTGATATGTAATAAAGGCGCTGTCTGAAAAATAACAACCATCAAAACAAAATAACGCCTGAGCTTGCCAGTGCTGAATATGGGCTTCATGCCTAGTTCGAACAGTATCATCATTTCCATCTTTGCCCCTCATTACCTTCACAGTGGTGTGTATGTGTGTGTGTGTGTGTGTGTGTGTGTGTGTGTGTGTGTGTGTGTGTGTGTGTGTTAGGCATGTGGTGTTCACTGGATTTAATTATTTTCCTCTCCAGTCACTGGGCGTCTCTTAGTAACCTGGTGGCCTCTCTGCTCAACTCCATGAAGTCCATCGCCTCCCTGTTGCTGCTGCTCTTCCTCTTCATCATTATCTTCTCCCTGCTGGGCATGCAGCTTTTTGGGGGCAAGTTTAACTTTGACGAGACTGTGACCAAAAGGAGCACGTTTGACAACTTCCCTCAGGCGCTGCTCACTGTGTTCCAGGTGAGGTTCTATTCACATCATTTGGATACAGAACAAAGAATGCTCAATCTCATTCAACATACAAACTAACAGTCAAAATCTCTGTTCGATAAATAAATCAAGTCGATCACTATTTGGGAATTTTAAAACATGTAATCTATTAAATTTTCAAATTCTTCTAATAATTCTATTAACAGCTAATCCTAAAAGTTTTTAGAGAGACCGCTGTACAAACCAAGTTTTGTATTTTTCATGGCAACAACATCAACAATTCTACTCGACAACACAGTGCAGGCTGTGAGATTTCAAAGCCAGACATTTCAACCATCTGACCAAGAAATGACTGGGTCCTCTTTGAATCGTGCAGCATCTAGCATTGAGGCTGTCTCCAAGCGCACTTACTATGATTGATGATTGCACTTCAGTCATGTCACTGATCTCAACAAGTGCGAAGTTGCTTCTTCAGGAAATTATTGTATGACGATACAACTTGATAGTAAAAAATACGATAACACTTTATAATAAGCTGTTTTGATAAGTGTTAATACATATTAAGGCAGGTCCTGATAAGATGCACTTAATTAAAATACTTAAGCAACCCAAGTTTGATATGAAAACCAAATAATGCACGTAAGGTCGGGTATATTTCTCTTCAATTAGATAATGTCAGTGTTAATAATAGCATCATAAACATGTTAATTGTGTGATTAGAAGACATTTATAGGCACTTATAAGAAACATGGTTACCTTTTACAGACTTCTTAAGAATGTTAATAAAAACCATATCAGTTCCTTATTATTGTCTATTACATCATAAATACGTTGATAAGGGCTTTAGTACCCATTTACTACACTTAATACAAGGACCCTAACATGAAGTGTTAACATTATAAGTCTTTTATATGAGATTATTTGTGTTCACATCAATCTTGTCAGTCGTAGGTTAAGTGGTTGAAGTGGCTTCCTCTGTGTATTGTGTTCGCCAGATCTTGACAGGAGAGGACTGGAATACGGTGATGTATGACGGCATCATGGCGTACGGCGGTCCAGCCTCCTCTGGAATGGTGGTCTGCATTTACTTCATCATCCTCTTCATCTGTGGAAACTGTATCCTACCTACTGACCACAAACACAAACACACACACATGCATACACACACACACACGCTCACTCTTGTCTTACATGGAACACAGACAAAGAAAAATCCACATTTTCAGACTTGCCTGGTTTTAATATAGAGCCAGTTGGGTTTTTTTTTTATTGGTCAGTGTTTTCTCCTTCAATCACATGACCAGACATCCTGCTAAACGTCTTCTTGGCCATCGCTGTTGACAACCTGGCAGACGCTGAGAGCCTCAACACAGCACAGAAGGAAGAGGAAGAGGCCAAGAAGAGGAAGAATAGTGCCAAGTACAGCTTAGCACAACTCAACATTACACAATTTATTGTTTAATTGTTTTTGTAGACTTTTGTCACAATTGCCACGAGCACTTTCTGTTGGCAGAGGGAAATAGCCTTCTGCGTCGATGGTTACTTCATGTTTAATGTCTTCAACAGGGATGCCGGCACAGAAAAGAGAGTTGAAATAATGGAGAACAAGGACGGAGAGACCAAGGTAAAAGATAAGAAGAATAAAAATCCCCCTGTATAAATCAACTTTTATTATTAACGGAATGTAAAAAAACGCAGCCATCTGTCTGATTTTTATGATGCTAAACCCGATCGCTGTGTGTAGGTGCCAACAGAGGCCTTGCTGGAGGAAGACAAAGACTTGTACCCTGCCCTCGACTCTCCAGGTAAAAGTGAAGAAGAAATAATCCATTTGCGGCACACATTGTTATGGCGCTCAACATCTGATATACATTAAGGAGATAAAAACATATCAATAAATATGCAGATGTCATACCATCACCATCAATTAGATGAGATCAGTCAGAGCGATCATGTAGAAGAGGTTATGTATGTATTCAGCTAGGTATTAAATAAATTTGACTATTAAAACTAAATTCAAAGATAAATCAATACATTTCATAGTAGACGTGAATATAAATCATCACCTACATTAACACAAATATAGGGATCCTAACAAAATATTACGAAACATGATCTTGTACATTAACACAGCACAGAGAAATAGATTGAAAGGATTAAAATAACTCTCGTTCTGTCTCTTAGTGTGTGATGATGAAGACAATAACGAAGACCTCCCAGAAGTCCCATCGGGACCCCGTCCTCAGAGGCTGTCTGAACTCACCATCAAAGAGAAGATTCAGCCCATCCCAGTGGGCAGCGCCTTCTTCATCTTCAGCAGCACCAACCCGTGAGTCTCAGGCGTGTTGCTGGACGAAATCAGTGCTGAGGAATAGGAACCAACTCTACATTTTCGTTCTCTTTCCGTCATAATCTCTTCTTCTTTGTGTTATTTTCTGCTGCAGGATTCGTGTATTCTGCCATAAGCTGATCAACCATCAGATCTTCACCAACCTCATCCTGGTTTTCATCATGCTCAGCTCCGTCTCTCTGGCTGCTGAGGACCCAATACGTAACTTCTCTGCTCGCAATATCGTACGTAACCCCCACTGGGACGGTAGACTTTAACTGTCCATAAAGGCAACCCCGTGTTTGGAGAGAAAATTTTAAAAAATAGATAAATGATGACTGAATTCCATTTAATTAATTCAGTTTCATCTTTCACACTGTCATGACTTACTGAGACATGTGAACAGAACAGAGCCATCGTAAATGCAATTAGACAAGTCCAAATGTGTGCTGTGAAGAGGCCTGTGGAGAACATGATTTGGCTAATGACAATCAAATCACATACAACTGAAAACTACCTGCCACTATTTACCAATATGTGGGACCAGTGGTAGTTGTTTTAGTTGGATTTTCTTTTCCTTAAACTCACACAAATTTTTTTGCTCTCCTACTTACCAAAATGTGTCACTGCCACACAACACTATCCTGTTTCTCCAGCTGCTAATTCCACATTTTAGCACCTAGAAATGATAGAATATGATGGCAAACTACTGACAACACAACTGAGGCACTAACTGTGGACAAGAGATTGAACTTTTCTCGCTAGGATTGCTCAGGATTGCTTCAATTATTGCTCAGTGACGTGAAAGAGATTCAGTAGGGTTTTATTTCACTTTTAGATATTAAATTCTGCTGTTTTCACAGAAGACTTGCTGCTCTTAATTTATGAATTACAAACTATTTTTCTTTGTTACACCGATAACACCGTTTTTATATCAAAGTCTTGCCTCACACAGCTTTAATGTGCAAGTAGTTAGGAATCGACCGATTATCAGCCTGGCCCATTATCAGATCAAATATTAAGCATTTTCTGATGCTGACTTTCTGATTTGTCCATTATCGGAATCAGTATTTTTTTGTTTGCTCATTTATTTTTGTTGTTGTTTTTGTTTATAAATAAAAAATACCTCCAAAATGTAATGGAATGGGAGTGTAAAGTAGCAGAAAATGGACATACTCTAGTAAAGTACAAGCTTGGTTTTATTTTGTTATTTAAATTGTACTAAGTAGAGTGCTTGAGTAAAATATATTTAGCTAAGTTCCATCACTGATTATTTAAAAGTTTCTAAGATTTTCATTTGTTTTGCAAATGTATTTTGGTTCCAACTATTAGTTATCGATCTCCCTGGTAATTGATCATTTGTGTGATACCAGTCATATCGGTCGATCCCTACCAGTAGTCGTTGTTCATGTGCTTTTGACTCTTACTGTATCAATATACTGTATCTGACTGTGCTGTTATCCTGGAATGACTTGATGACTTGAACTTGTGCATTGCCTCTTGCAGATACTTGGTTATTTTGACTATGCTTTCACCGCAATCTTTACTGTTGAGATCCTGTTGAAGGTAAATGACCTTTGTGCTGTGTGGTGCTGTGCTGAGTAGAGCTTCAGTAACCCTGCGTGCTTATGTCACTCTGATTGCTTCCTCAGATCCTAGGCTATGCAGACTATGTCTTCACTAGTATGTTTACATTTGAGATCCTTATTAAGGTAAACGATGCGCTGCCACCGCAACAACCCACCACTTCCAAGCTTGCCGCACACGTCCTCCTTCCCCTCATTTTTTGTCTCTATAGTTTTTGTTCAAAATGGCCGCCTGCTTGTCCTGTTATCACAGCGCCAAATCCGTCAACATGGAGATCATGCGTTTACGTCAGATATATATATAATTTTTTTTCTGTGTGTCAGTCACTTCTCCATCACGGCCCACCTCCCCTTTTCATCCTCGACCTGTTTATGGACCAGTGGCTCTCCAGAGTACAACTACTTGATCTCAAATATAACATTTTTTTTGTTTTTTTGTCGCTGATTTGACACTCTGACTCTGGTGGCATTTTGAAACTTTTCACCAACAATCATCATTTTTCAAAACATTTTGTTTTTTATTTTTAATTAGAAGGATATTTGTGTCTAAAAATCTAAAATGTTCTTGACTGTGGAGAGATGAACTTGAACATCAAGCTTTACATCCTACTGCCTGGTTGCATACCGTGCACACAGATGTACCCCTTTCCTTGTCTGTTTTGGCTAATGAACGTCCACAGAATGTGTTTGAAAAAAAAAACCCTTAAAAACCTGAAACACTTGTTGTATTTTGGATGTTAAAGTGAAATCCTTTGCCTCACCCATTTGCTCGCTGCATGCCTGCATCAGGTAAATCTCATGTATTATAGCTTAAGCCAACAATTTGATCAGGAGAAGATTAAAGGACCCGTTTCATGGAGAGTGTTTATATTACATTTTCACCAGCTTAACCTGCACCGGAAATTAGTGTGGTAGATTTTAGATAATGTTCCCTATGTCTTGTCTGAACATTTTGCATTCTTTATGATCTGTCTATTTTTGAGTGTGTATGTGTGTGTATGAGTAGCACTGCACGTGTACATTACGGGTCTCTGACCACAATAGTTTTAAGTGTTTTTAAAGATACTTCTGTAAGCGAATACACACTTAATTACACTGTCAATATTACCTAAAATATCGCGGCAAACATATTAGAAATATTGCTTGAAACTATTATTGCAACAATATTTAAAGTACTTCTCTGTTTTTGTGTGTGCTTGCTCTAAGTAACATAATTACATTATATTAGTAATATAACATGTTCATTTTTATGACGGACCATCAGTTGGGAAACTGCTAATCAAATTACATTGTTTTCATGAGCACTCAGATTTGAAATGCAAAAAAAAAAAAAATCAATGTGAATGAAAGAGGAAAATACAACAATTCAACAAAATGTTTTCTGAAAATTGACACTGTAGAGTAACAGATCATTGAAATAATAATAACAACAGTCATTTAAATCCTATTGCTGTCCTGCTGCATGTGTGTGATGGCAGATGTGTCTTGTTTAGTCCTGATTGTTCCTCTAAACGTGTCTCTTCTGTGTCCAGATGACGGCGTTTGGAGCGTTCCTACATAAAGGAGCGTTCTGTCGAAACTACTTCAACCTTTTAGACCTTCTGGTCGTTGGTGTGTCTCTGGTCTCCTTCGGCATTCAGTACGCATCATTTATTTGTTTTCCAGTGTTGAACTGTAACATTGAGCAACTATGTTGTGTTTTTGCCACAGTAAGTAAACATTGCTCTTTGCTCTGTCAGTGAAAAGTCTTAAAGGAACCCCTCTGTGACAACATGTCCTTTTCTTTTCATGTTGTCCTCTGTAGGTCCTCTGCTATCTCAGTGGTGAAGATTCTCCGTGTGTTGAGAGTCCTGCGTCCACTCAGGGCCATCAACAGAGCCAAGGGACTAAAGGTTAGAACAGCAATAACACAACATGATGCATCTGTGTGTATGTGTATGTGTTATATCTAATGATACAGTACCGGGTATTTCCTACTAATGGTGTAAAACTGTGTCGTCTGCAGCATGTGGTCCAGTGTGTGTTTGTGGCCATCAGGACCATTGGCAACATCATGATCGTCACCACACTGCTGCAGTTCATGTTCGCTTGTATTGGAGTGCAGCTCTTCAAGGTACAACGAAAATTGTGATAAAGGGTGTTAGGGACGCAACCAAATCGACACGCTCTTCTAGTGTGAAACAACAAATAGTTGTACAGAAGTGGAAGGATTTAAACTAAGAGCCCCTCTGACTTTCTCTATTGTTTTTTCTCTAACAAAGGGGAAGTTTTATCGCTGCACTGATGACGCCAAGTCCAGCCCAGAAGAGTGCAAGTGAGTTTTTTTATTTTCTTAATGGTTTAGAAATCGGTTTGAATGAGTGCATCTGTGTATGCGTGTTTTTTTGCATGTGGTTGATATTGAATCTTTAAATCACAGAGGCACCTACATTCTCTACAACAACGGGGATGCGGCGCTGCCCATGGTGAAGGAGAGGATCTGGTACAACAGTGATTTCAACTTTGACAACGTCCTCATGGCCATGATGGCTCTCTTTACTGTCTCCACCTTTGAAGGATGGCCAACGTAAGTGCTGTTTTGCATCGGAGGTAGAATTCAGATAATAATCTTACTTTTTCCCTTTTCAAAAGCCATGTATCCAAGTGTTTCACAAAGGCAGTGAAATAAAACTGAAGTTATAAAATCATCAGATTTTAAAAGAAATCAATAGAGTGTAGGAAATGCAATAATAGAAAAAGAAAATATGTTTAAAGTTCAGAATTTTAAAACTCAAGTAATATGAGCATTTACTTGATAAACAACACTGTCTAACTAAAGGTAAAGGCATACAGCCAGCCTGTATCTGTATCTGCAAGTCTAATTAAGGCTTGAATTAGACCATGTACACCATGTATCTTTCAGTTAACATGGATCTTTTCTGGTCACTGTCTTGACTTTGTGTGTTTTTTTGTCCCTCTGCAGGCTGCTGTACAAAGCCATCGACTCTAATAAAGAGAACATGGGCCCAATCTACAACTACCGCATCGAGATCTCCATCTTCTTCATCATCTACATCATCATCATCGCTTTCTTCATGATGAACATCTTTGTCGGTTTCGTTATCGTCACCTTTCAAGAGCAGGGCGAGAAGGAGTACAAGAACTGCGAGCTGGACAAGAACCAGGTGAGAGGAGACTTTTGTGGACAATGTTGCTGTTTTGGTGCTTTTATGGAACATTTTAAATTAAGTCGGAAAAATCTCTTAATTTCAAAAGATGATGTGGGCGTTCTACAGAAGAATATGTGTGCTGGGCTCGGGTAATTGTTGATCTTGTCTCAGTGGATCTGGCTACATAACAATGCATCTTTTCTTTATATTACTGACAGTAGAAATAGATATAGTCGCAGTCTGTTTCTGCTCAAATCTAATGAAACATCTACTGTCTCTATGATTGGTGCAAACACCTGTTCATGAATCTGTTTGTGTCTGTTTCCCATATTCCCCCTCATGAATTCACCACCACCGCAGCGTCAATGTGTGGAATATGCTCTGAAAGCTCGTCCTCTGCGGCGCTACATCCCCAAAAACCCGTACCAGTACAAGTTCTGGTATGTGGTCAACTCCACAGGCTTTGAGTACGTCATGTTCGTCCTAATCATCCTAAACACCCTGTGTCTGGCCATTCAGGTGAGTGCCCTTCATTTAGTCCTTTAGGTAAAATTGACATAAACTGGCAAAGTGAATCTACAGTCATCACGGTGACTGTGGTTAGTGCACACGCCTTGGATGTAGAAGATTTAGGTTACATGTCTCGTAAAATGAAGAATGATTTGCTCTTTTATAATCCCCATGTACATTTGCATACGTAATTTTGTGTCTAATGATTAATTGCAGCCTAAAGAGCTTGTTTACTTATGTTATGTACTACTTAATACATGTTTGTTTCACATTTTTGATCAGTGGTGTGCATGTCTCTTTCCAGCACCATGGTCAGTCTCATCTGTTTAACTATGCCATGGACATCCTCAACATGGTCTTCACTGGGGTTTTCACAGTGGAGATGATCCTCAAACTCATCGCCTTCAAACCCAGAGTAAGTCCTCTCCTCTCCTCTCCTCTCCTCTCCTCTCCTCTCCTCTCCTCTCATAATATGCACATAAACACAAAACCACCATCAGGTCCTTCGAGTATCTTATTTAAAGTTCTCTTTTATATTGAATACCTAAAAAGATTAATATTTTTTGAGTTTTTATCTGAGAACACTCACCTTTTCCTTTTAACCCAGCCCTCATACACTCTTCCTGTCCCTCTTACCTCCCCTCTCGGGCTCTTCTGCCCACTGACTGTGACACCTTTTCCATTTATTCCTCATCATCACCCTCCATTACTACTCCTCACCGTAACCTCCCTACCTCTTATACTTCCCTGCATCCCCCTCCTCTCCTGCCTCCCCCTCTCCTCCCGCTGGCTGCGCATGCTGCCACATTCAGGGCTATGTCGGGGACGCCTGGAACGTCTTCGATGCTCTGGTGGTGATTGGCAGTGTTGTCGACATCATACTCAGCCAGGTAGAAAGACGTCAGTATGTACAACTCTGTCATTCCCTCTTCCTGCTGTCTCAGTGCTGCAGCCACTCTCCTTTTTTCCTTCCTTCACATCTTTTCCTCATTCCGTTCCTTCCTGTCTCAATTTTGGGTTATGTTGTTGTTATATGTTTGGCTTGAGCCAGTTTCACGAAGCAAGTCTGTTGAATCTGGACTGGAGATGAGCACCGTAGACTAAATACATGCTGATGGACGAGGAAAAAATTCCAAACCTGCATCTGCAACTGAACAGTATTAAATGGCAACGTATAAATTACATTAAGCCACTGTTACAAAACGATTTGGTCTTGTGAAATTGTTTAGTTTTAGGTCTACGGTGGCCATTTCTTTCAGCCTGCCACTGCGCCAGTGAGAGTAAAAACGATACTTTTGACAAATACTTAATATTGAATAGCTGCGTTTTAAATGATTTTTGTAAATTTAACAAATCAATTTTCTCACAGACTCAGTGGCAGGAAGAATTTTGATTTTCAACCTCACTCTCTTATATCAAATCACAACATTTTGATGTTTTCCTCTTTCTGTCTTTCATAATTATCTTCTTTTTTTTGCCTCTCCTTCCTTTTCTTTCTCGCTCTGTTGTCTCTCTCTCTTCTTTTCTGTGTGTCTTTGTCGCTTGTGCTTGCAGAACTATTTTGCTGATGCATGGAACACGTTTGATGCCTTAATTGTTGTGGGTAGCGTGGTTGACATTGCCATCACTGAGATCAATGTAAGTAGTCATTAATCACATACACGCCTGTCTCACTGTGACGCTTGCAGCCGGAGGGCTTTGCTCGAAGGGTTGCGTTTAGAGATCACAACTTTGTTTTTCATGCATAAACTTGTGTTCTGCACAACCCAAGCGAGTGAAGCAACCACGGATGCGTGATATTGTAGAATTGTGATGACATTGCTGAATACCTGCTGAAGCTAGCTTTTAAATGTCATTTTGACTTCGACAGCTCTATTTTGAGAAACCATGCCACTGATTCCACTTTAAATTGATTCCCTGCCACTGATGCCCTAACCTTTGTCCTTCCAGTCTTTTTGAAATAATTAATTGCTATCATTATTATATGCCGCTCAGTTATCACCTAAAAATTGTGGATTTGATCATTTTGAGCCAATCATTTTGCTCGTATTTTCTTTAAATATGTTGTACCGCCACTTGAAGGCCCCTCTGTGTCCTGGATTGCTGCAGCTGTTAACACTGACTACATGCTTGCTGCAGGCTTGTCCAACTGGAGATGTGTGTTTGTTCTGTCAGTATCTTGTTCTGAGTGAAAGTTTTAAGTAAAGAACACACTGCACCCCATCATTGATTCAATTCTTGCAGATCATATAATGTACAAAATACAGTTTGGCACACAGGAAGCCTGTGTGAGTTAGAGCATCAGGTTAATATAACCTACCAACATGTCAGTAGTTGCCCAATATGTGCTGTACAGTTCAGCAACTTAAACAATACCACTTTATTTATTTTTTACATTTCTAGTAACTCTGTTTGTGCTTTTCCTTTAAAAATAAGATTTTCCTTGCTCAGCCAACATATTTGGATACATCAAATCATGTTCCTGCTTTTGCAAGAAATCCCTTCCATTAGTTTTTACATTATAAAGACAAGTTAAAACTACCTCCACAGCAAACATGGCACCTTAGTTTCAGTCAGAAAGTTAATGTAGTCCACATGACATTATTTTAAATGTCTTTACAAGTGCATTGAAAAAGACCTAGATATCATCCAAAATTCAATCCAGAAAGAGTGTTTTTAAAAAAAGGTAAAAGCATGTTGGCAAGGGTTGTTGAGATGTAGTCCGTGGCGTACGATGATCAGTGAGTCAGATCAGAAAAGAGCTTAGATGTGGAACAACAGGGTCCTCTGATCATGGCTTAGAGGATAGAGAGAGCACTTTGCGGAAGTCTCTTATTGGTTAGTCTTGAAGTGGATGTGAGCAGCACAGATTACTAGTGCAGTCAACAGAGTGTTGTACGTGTTGTAAGAAAACTGGCAATGGTTGAATATCAGGTGGGCAACAGCATTATGGATTTGCTACAGAGATCTCATGGCAGATAAATTGGCTTTTGCAAGGAGCGAGGTGCTCTGGTCCAAATAGAAGGTGACATTCACCTGGACCAATCCACCAGATACTGTAGAGGAGAAACCAGCTGTAATCTTTGTCTTCCACGTCATTGTTCCCTGCTTTTGAGTTGGTACCACAGCAGTGTTGTCAATAGTGATAGGACAGGTCTCAGCGACGGCACCCAGCTAAGCCTTAAATGATGCCTTGACATTCACTGAGATGTCAGCAAGGCGAGGAGCAATGTGTGCCTCGACCTGAGTATCAGATCGAGGGTATGACAGGAATAGCTGGGTATCATCGGCTGGATGGAGCCTCGTGGCACTTCTGTTATTACTCTATGTGCTATAAGCCCATTTTTCCCCAGGCTGGCAAAGTCATGACCCCCTCTACTTTGTCTCTCATTGTCTAGCACTCATTCCTTTCATATATTTCTATATATTTTGTACTAATTATCCACATTATCCCACATGTTTCCAACTATATTCTAATCCAGAAGTTCACTCAACATAATGGTGCTTTTCATTTAATCGCTTGTTCGGTATTTCTTCCAGAAAAGAGTGAGGAAGAATGTCAGTAAACAAGACTAAACCTGTCATGAAATAAATTTAAATTCATTGACCTTGTCTGTGAGCATTTGTGTCTGAGCCACGTCAAATAGATTTTCATCAGCAATGGTGGTAGATTTCCAAATAGTTCGCTAGCTTGATCGCAGAATCATTTGAGTTCATTCGCAGTTCTGACATATTTATTCATCCCAAAACGTTATATAACTTTACTGCACATTAGCTGTGAGCTAGAGAGTAATGGCAAGCATGTAGGGTGTGTGTGTTTGTGTGTGTGTGTGTGTGTTTGAATCCAGGTCAACCCCTTAATGAACTCGGCAGTCAACTGAGACTCTCTTTTCCCCTCTCCTCTTTGTAACATTACGTTTACAGTCGGCAGTCAACATCACAAAGCAATGGAAGTCAACCCTGCAGATTGGGGCTGCAGTCAGGTGGACAAACATAGTAAGATAGATCCACTAGTAGAGTAATCTCTGAGATCTCCTTCCACTGGCAAATTGCTCAGAATCAAAACAGAATATGATGTGATTCAAGGGCTTTTTGATCCAAAAGGTCTGGCTCTGCCGCCGCCTCAATCCTTAAGAGCTGGCAGCTGATCAGAAACCCCCCACTCTTTTGTTATGTTTTGATTGAGATACCCCTTGGGGCAGAAGATTACACATTGTGTGTTTAGTACACTGTAGTACATATATAGCAAATGTTTCGTCAGCTGTAAATGCCTGCAACTCATGTCTGATGTTACTGCTGAGAATATGTGGTAAAGCTTTTGCATGATGGGCTTTAAGCTTTTTGACGATGCTTCTGTTTGTGCCAGAAATCATAATGCTGTGTTGTTAAGTAAAGGTGCTTCTGAGCTTCTAATGTAATTACATGTTGATTGTGTCAAAGGTAATGATGATATGTGATGTTTGCAGCAGCACTGACTTGTGAATGGTTTGGTGCTGTACAGCTGGTTTGTGTAACTCAGATTAACCTTAGGCTTTTGGTTTCAAGTCGGCAGCCATTCCTGTCGTCAAGGTGATAGTGGAGCCAGGGGTAAGAAGAAGCCCCTCCTTTTATTATTTATTAAAGCCCCTCACCCTTCTGTTATCATCCAAAAGTCAAAGCATCAAGATCTTTTCGTTGTCACTCTGTGTTGCTCACTTACCTATGAAACCATTGAGATACTTCTGGTCTCACTTATTCAATAAGTGTGATTGTTTGTCAGTGAACTCTCAATGTTTGTCGAAGTCTTGTTTTGAATCCACGTCTGTTGCATTTTGACTCCAGCTTCATGGTTCAGCTAACGTTTTATGTTGAGACCTTGTCCTTTCTGGGTGCATGGCATGACACAGGGGAACAGATAACACTGTATGGTATTTTGTCTCATTTCTTCATTTCAGCTTTCAAGTGTTTGCAATCAGATGACAGACAGCGTGAAGTCAACGCACCTTTTCTAGGTTTAAATTTCTTGTCAAATGTCTTGTGTGGTTGCACTATTAACAAGACAGTTACAGACAAAAGATCAGTTGTTTCAATGGAAAAAAAAAAAGTCAACTACAGTTTATCTCTTGGTTTGTTTGTCTTTGGACTGCAGATTCTGTCTGTTGCCTGTTTTGAATCAGTCACCCAGAGTTAAATGTCCTGTATGTGTACGTCCTCCAGGTCTGTTCATGGCATGGTGTTTAAGACACGGCTACTCTGCATGCACATTAGTTGTTGTCATTGCACAAATGCAGGAAAATCACAAATGGGGAAAAAAATCCTCTGAACAGTTTTCATCCACCTTGACATTGCCTGTTGGCTAATATGAGTCATACACACGATGTTTACAAGATTGCATGTACGACTGACAGCATGGATTAACAAGTGGTACAGAGCTTTTTCATTGTCTGTGTTTTGATGTTGCACCTTCACGCTCTTCACCCTCCACTTCAGAACACGGAGGACAGCGCTCGCATCTCAATCACCTTCTTCCGCCTGTTCAGAGTGATGCGATTGGTCAAACTGCTGAGTAGGGGCGAAGGCATCAGGACACTGCTGTGGACCTTCATCAAGTCCTTTCAGGTGAGACTGTAACATATGCAGCCAGTAGACATGCATCTCGAATCTGAGATGAGATGAGATGAGAGATTACACCTCACATATAGATTTAAGTTGGTTAGGTTTTAACTACTCACTTATAACCAATCTAACTATAGTTCAAGAGTAGCTTTCTGTAAGAGGTAATTTCTCACATTTTCACCAGTGTATGGAATATTACACTTCCAAGACTTAAGACTTAAAAAGACGGTCAATGTAGGTATATGGGGATAGGTGAAAAGAAACAAATATTTCCTATAACACAGCGTTTTATGAATTTACAGCCAAGTAAAGTTCTTATGAATCAGCATTCCTGCAATGCCAGTTGTTTAGTCTCACTCAAAATAAATGACAAGGTTAAGTAGTGCTAACGTAAGTCTGAAGAAGCAGAGTGGGGCTAGTTGCACAAGGTTTGGTTAGAATCTGGTGGTGGTGTTTTGGTTTGACAATGCACATTATTCAAATAACAGAGTGCAAAGTGTTCCAGTGTTAGGTAACAGCGTGTCACACTTGTTTCCCTCTATTCTCCTCTTTTATCACCCAGGCTCTTCCCTATGTTGCGCTCCTAATAGCCATGCTGTTCTTCATCTATGCTGTAATCGGGATGCAGGTAATGTGGTGTATATCCATGAAAATCTAAACCAGAATATGACGGGGGAACCTCTCCTGCAGGGATATATGTGGCCTCGGGTGTCTTGGTTGTCTCATCCAGAATTTGAGAGCAGGCTGGCTGAGGCTTTTGATGACGCTTCTTTGTTCGCTTTTAGGTGTTTGGGAAAATAGCCATGGTGGACGGAACACAAATCAACCGCAACAACAACTTTCAAACCTTTCCTCAAGCTGTCCTGATGCTTTTCAGGTGCTCAAAGCTTAAATTGTTGTTTGTAAACCATTATAAGTCATCTTACATTTATAGATACAAAAGTCCCTTATTCTGCTCCTGTGTTACTGATGTTGTTTCTTGTTCTATGTTAGATGTGCCACAGGTGAGGCCTGGCAGGAGATCATGCTGGCCTGTCTGCCAGGGAAGCTGTGCGATCCAGAGTCCGACTACAACCCTGGAGAGGAGAGAACCTGCGGCAGCGGCTTCGCCATCATCTACTTCATTAGCTTCTACATGCTCTGTGCTTTCCTGGTAATCTTCATACTTTTTACGGTGTTCACTGCCAGAAGTGTGTGAGCACAGACTCAAACGATCCTTTACATAATGAAATATGATATTATACAATACCTCATTTGTTCCCTTGTTTCAGATCATCAACCTTTTCGTAGCTGTCATCATGGATAACTTCGACTATCTTACCCGTGATTGGTCCATTCTTGGGCCCCATCACCTGGATGAGTTCAAGAGGATCTGGTCCGAATACGACCCTGAAGCCAAGTGAGTTGTCAGGAACCACTTTTGAGAAACCGATCAACACAAGACTTCTCCTGTGATGAATTCTTTGTTCTGTTACTATTTGTTCTTTCAGTAGAGATGGGAAGGTGATTGTTTGTTAACAGCCATAATACCCTCGATGGCTCCCTATTGTGCACTAATTGATTATCCCTTACTTATCAGGACCTGCAGTGGTAATGCATCTGTGTTCACTAGTATAAAACCTTATATTTGAATGTATGCTGTCGTCAGGGGCAGGATTAAGCACCTTGATGTGGTGACTCTGCTGAGGAGAATCCAGCCACCGCTGGGCTTCGGCAAGCTCTGTCCTCACAGAGTGGCCTGTAAGGTGGGTTGCTACAATTGCATGAGCACTGTTGTGGTGAATTTTGGAAGTTTTTATCTATTTTTGACATATAAATTCCTGACTTGCAAAGTACTAATTTTAAATTTGATGTATCCTTGTCAATCTGATGATTTCTGTTACAGCGGCTGGTGGCGATGAACATGCCCCTCAACAGCGACGGGACTGTCATGTTTAATGCCACCTTGTTTGCTCTGGTCCGCACCGCTCTCAAGATTAAGACTGAGGGTGAGTCTGGGCCTCAGAGATCTGCTAAAAATTATGGCTATATTGTTATGCAACAAGCAGGCTGTGTTGACAGCTTTATTGATTTAAAATATGAGCATATTATGTATTCAATTAGACATGCAGATGGACCACTGAAACGTGGCTGAAAGGCTTTCTGTGCAGACATGCTTTAAGTTCTCAAATTGAAAACTTCAGCCTTTTCAGGGGCCCAAATATTTTTGCCGTTGGGTCAGATTTGGATATGTATGTGTGTGTATATATATATATATATATATATATATATGTGTGTGTGTGTGTGTGTGTATGTGTATATATATATATGTGTGTGTGTGTGTGTGTGTGTGTGTGTGTATATATATATATATATATATATATATATATATATATATATATATATATATATATACCATTTGTTAATATATATATAAAGGAAGCATTTAAAATTGTTAACTTAATAAACACAAGTAATTAATTAATCTGCAATCTGTGTTAAATGCTGCCTCCAGAAATCTGCAACGAGCAAACATTTGGTTCCTCTGAACTGTTTTCTGTGGGATGCCTCACGCAGCATGTTCATGAATGTCACGTCATGCTACTTGAACTTCTATTCCCTCATTGTGTCAGTCAGTTGGACTGCTTGTTGTCAGGAAGTCCATTTGCTGTTTCAACTTTTTACCACAAGAGGGAGTCAAAGATATGTCAGAATGGTTTCCGTCCTCTACATGGCAAATATGGCTCTCAACATTTAATATGCAGCATATAGCAAAGCATTAAAAAGTATCATTCTGACCGTCACAACAGCATGATTGATTCAGGCATTTTACGTTTGTGCTCAATTTCCTGTTTGTTAGCCTGAGGGCATTTTGTGTTCAATCCCATCATATTATTAATTTATCAGCAGGTATTGTGTGTATTCAATATAACTATAAATGTCAAGGTTTATGTTAATTTTTGTGTGTCTCTAGGAAAGAGAGCGCGAGAGAGAGAGAGATAATTTATACTGTGCTGTCTAACTCTCAGCTGGGTACCACTTAAAGGAGAACTTCGGTCAATTTCAACATCAGCTTTATTGCTCAAGCTACCCTTGACTTGCCAGTACCGAAAACGCGAACACTTTTGGTCCTCCCCTTACAGGCTGCTTGAACGGAGAGTTAGCATTGACAGCTAACAGCGTGGGGTCACGTCTTTACACTATGTTTTAAACATCTTAAAGGAGAACTTCGGTCAATTTCAACATCAGCTTTATTGCTAAAGCTACCCTTGACTTGCCAGTACCGAAAACGCGAACACTTTTGGTCCTCCCCTTACAGGCTGCTTGAACGGAGAGTTAGCATTGACCGCTAACAGCGTGGGGTCACGTCTTTACACTATGTTTTAAACATCTTAACATGCTCCAAATATCACCCCAAAAGCTATGCAACATCAGCAGACACCTTACAACAC